>KE371474.1:100759-112389 GCA_000418225.1 Zizania latifolia | reverse complement strand
AGCCAACCCATCGTCTTGACACTAAATCCTACGGTGGCTGGGGAAAATATATTTCCAAGCACAATAAAAAGACTGGCCCTATAGATATTCGGGAACATGTTGCTTTTCTTAACCTCTGACTAGAGAGATTCGTTTTCTGTAGATCCACCCTGGGGCCGACGACCCATCTCCAGTTCATGGCTGAAGAGCTTGCTGTTCATAAGAAGATCCCTCTCGGCCGATACCTACTTGGAGCCACCTACCATCTCCTCCACCAAGTATCGGCCAGGCTATCGGCCGGTGAGGCAATGGGCCATCTCGGAGGTCCTTGGTGGTTTTTGCAAATTTGGCTCAATATCTACACCACCAAAGCCACCGATAGCCCTCCATTTGCTCTGCTGGAATTCCCTTCTGATTATCATGAATCTACTGCCCCAACTTATCACCGATGTTTATCCTTGGGCGAAGCAGCTACCTGCCGTGAGAGCATCCGGATGTCGCCCGATCCCTTGAGCCTCTGGTTTAAGGGTTTCTACTATGGCTTCATCCGAGAGAAGATCACCTAATACGCTTACGAGTACATGCAAGAATATGAGTACCCCCATCGGCTGCTTTTATCCGATGTCTATAGAGATGAAGAATCCATCAAGATCTTCAAGGCTATCGTCACCCCCTGCATCCTGCCGATTAACTTCACCGTCGGCCATCCTCGAAAGGCCACCTACGAATTCTATCACCCGACCGTCTGCTCGCGGCAACTTGGTTTCGGCCAGCTCCCGATTGATCTTTTCTTCATCGGCCAACTTAAAGTTCGTGGGGAAGTAAAGGATGCAGTGGAGTACAACCGCCTACTCCATATGGCCGATCAAATTCCTTACGGCGATATCACTTCTTGGTCGGCCTACCGAGTGACCTCCGTCGGCTTCACTCGATGGTGGGATGAATGGAAATATCACCTCTTTAACTGTCCCTCCAAGATATACTGCCTGTCGTTGTATCCTGACTTCGACGAGGTAGACTCTGAGGTATATTTCTTCTTCCTTCCTTCCTTTACCAAGATTCACTTTTCCCCCTCTAATCAGTGTTTGCATACTGTAGGATGACTTGGAAGCACCCATCAATAGCCGAAGCGGCAAGCCTATTCTTTACGGCCCCGTATCGGCTACCACCAATTTGGGCACTGGCGCCTCGACTCCATCGGCCTTCCTGAGTGGGAAGAGAGCAAAGGCTCTAGGGCGGAAGCATAAAGTGCCGACCATGACTGCTCCAAGGATCACCAGAGCTCGATCTAGCCTAGCCGATGTCAGTTCTCCAATCTTGCCACCCTCGGTATGTCTTGTTTCCTCTCCTTTGTAGAAGTCCTTGGCTTTTATTCTTATTGCTCTGTTTCCTTGGTCTTGCAGCCGATGCCTTCTGTTTTGCCCGATGTGCCTCTCCCTGCAGTTGAAGAAACCATCGAAGTGCCTCCTCCAATCATTGAGGAAACTATAGAACTGCCCCCTGCTCAGGTTTGCATCTTTGTGGCGTTGTTCTGTTATTCCTTCCAATACTCACCGTTCTTTTATCATCTTTTCTAGCCATCAACCCCTGCCTTGACTGTTATCGACACGTCGGCCATCACTGCTATCGTCGTCGGCACCCCGGCCGATGCTCCTACTGATGCCGATGTCCTAGTCGCCACCTCTACTGGCGCCGATGTCACGGCCACCGCTGCCACCGATGCCAACTTGCCGACTGACGCTTCTGCTACTACTGATGCTTTAGCCACTGTTGCTGCTGACGTTTCACCCTCCCAGGTACCTTCCAATCTCCTGGTCATACTTCTCCCATGATACTGACATCGGCATTTCATTCTTGTAGCCGACGATCGACCCTTCTACCGTCGTCGGGGATTCCAACGTCCCTGCCCCCAAGCCGGTCCTGAAGAAGAAGAGGGCGCGACAAGAAGTCATAACACCGACGTCGATGCCGAGGCTATGGCCGATGAACCCTGTGGATCTTCTGTGGCTCCTGATGCCACGCTCGTCATCGATTGTGCCAAAGCAGCCGATGTAAGCTCCCTTTCAACTCTTCTATTTCCATCGCTCAACTTCTGTCTTTTCCCCTTATCCTTGTTTCTTTTCAGTCGTTTGCCCAGAGGTTACCTTTTGACGTCAGTCAATACCTACAAGAGGAAGAAGTTGCTGGTGCCCCCCAACTGGATCTGCTTCTCCTTCAGCAGCAAGTCAAAAATTCTGTCAGCCTTGTTGATATTAAAATCATACTTTTCTTCTTTACCCGATGCCTTTAACCAGGGACAAGCGACGGGTTTCTTGTTTCTGGACCACTCAGCGAGTCCAACATCGGCATCGGACGCAGCATCTTCCTCAGAATCTGATGAGTACGCTTGGGCGTATGCAATCTTCTTCTAGAACTTCTCCCTCCGAGCTTCTTGGAACCGGCTCTCATGGGCCGATACCCACTGTACTAGGTGCGACAAACTTTTGAATTCCTGAGAGGAAAACCTCTCCTTGATTGGGTTTAGCAACCCCTGAAATGCCAATTCAGCCAACTGGGTATCGCTAAGACTGAGGCTGTAGCATCTGCTGCGCACGTCTCAGAATCTCTGAACATAATCCTATACTGACTCATCCATCCTTTGCCGAACCACCGTGAGATCCGTCAGCTTCATCTCGTGCATGTCGACGAAGAAATACTTGTGGAACTATTTCTCGAGGTCCACCCATCCTTGGATAGAGTTCGATGGTAGTGAGGAAAACCATGTGAAGGCTGATCCCGATAGTGATAATGGGAAAAATCGGACCTTGAGGACTTTATCGGCCGATACCTCCCAACACTGGGCAAGAAAACGGCTCACATGCTCGATCGTGGAAATCAAGTCTTGCCCTGAGAACTTGGAGAAGTCGGGCACCTTGTATCGGTTTGGTAGTGGCACCCGGTCGAACCACTCCGGATACGGCCTCCGATACATATACGTCTGGTCCTTGGGCTTCAGACCAAACCGGACACGGATAACTTCAGCAATACGATTCACCCAATCCTTCTATTGTTGGTTTGGCATGGGGTACCGATCGGGCGTGGGCGCCTGAGGGTACTGATCTGGCCGAGGGGCGTTGTAGTGGTACTGATCTCCATGGGTGTAGGGTTGTCCTCCGAAGTACGCAGCTTGGTGGTACCCCTGTGGGATACCATTGGGTGCCCCCCTTGGCGGCACGAGGTTTGGCAGCTCGTTCCTCTCGATACCGTAGGTGATCTGTGGAGCTTCATACCTCGTCGGCCCTTGCGGAACAGGAGTTGGTTGTTGAGCCGGTCGAGGAGGCTATGGAGGTTGGGGAGCCTGAGGGTGGTTAACTGGGAAGTACGTCGGACCCCGCAGCGGCTCCTGAGCCATAGTACCCTCGACGGTCTTCTTGATCAATCCGTGGAGAGTGTTGACCAGGACCCCGGACTGATTGATGAGGGCGTGAATGACTGCGCGGTCGACAGCCTCCTGGAAGCTGACATGGGGGCTATCATGCCGCTGACTAGACTCTCCTATGAGGGTGGGCTTCGGCAATTGGTTTTTCTAGACAGGTCCTGATCTAGTCATGCCGAAGGATTCGAGGCACATCTTCTGATAATCATCGATGTGCTTCTGTACTACCTCTCTCTGCTCCTCATTCAATACTTCCATGGTGACGTAGATGACGTTGTTGCTGTCGAATTCTCCCGCCATGGCGGGAAGTGTCATTGAAGATGGTCTCACTGGGTGTGCCAAAAAGCGTGTTGGTGAAGTTTTTGGTCACATGCGTGGCCTAAGAGATCTGCTTAACTCTAGTGTAGGTCCTAAATTTACGGTTCGTGGCGTGCCAATCAGTTTGATCCTGCAACTGATAAGATAAACAAGAAACGTAAGTAGTAACGTCTATCGGCTGTCGAGCCGATGGTTTTGTCGTGCATCAGGACATACATTAAATGGAACGCAATAATAACATGGTAGAGATTATATGACATGACATATCAGAAGTATGATATAAACAATAAATCTACTATATGATCTATCGGGATAAAATCATCGGCCTGAATCATTCGATCGGCCTGGAGTAGTATCGAGGTCGATATCAGGATGCGAGATCAAGACAATAACGTTAGGCCAATATGGATTGCCCGATTCCGATGTCTGATACAACGATAAACACGCAAAAAGATAACCTATCAGCTTGTACTCCGATAGAACCTGGCTGTAGCATACCCGACCAGTTTTCGCATTATCATTCATTATGACCGCAAGATTGGACCGAACCAAGACAGTCGCTAAGCCATAACAAACTACAATACAAATCAGATCGGAAAACACTTCATCCAGATGAACAATACGTGACATGAATCAAATACGTAAACTAAGATGTCGAACTTAACCGATGAAGCCTCAGATTAATATATTTGATCTAAACCACGCACCTAATACAGCATGATCGATACATAGACTAAGATGTCGGACCTAACTGATGAAGCCTTAGTCCTACTAATCAATACATGTTTGGCGGAACTTACCTCTCGCCGGAGATCAGAACGATGCAGCCCCGCGAGAGAGCAAGAACTCGCTGGTGGCAAGTCTGGCGATGCGCCGAGAGTTTGTTGTGTTGATTGATTTGATGATTCTAAACTAAGCCTAAACGTTACATATTTATAGTCCGGAGACTTGCTGTCCTACGTAGATACGACTGCAACTGATTCCATCTTTATCTCCGCAACAAAATCTATCTTCCCTTTTTATCGGCTTCTTCGTATCTTTATCCGGTCACACGTGCGTATTGTGGGTGGGCTTCAGTGACCGTGCTTTGACTAGAGTCCTTGACTTCCATTGACTGTGGCAAAACTGTGTTGGGCTTGGGCCTTACCAAATTTTACCGTTAACACATGCCCCCCAATTTCGGAGTGTGGGTGTAACCCGATGCTTCGAAATTACAACTTTGCCAATACTAATTTCTGCCAAACGTCAAATCATGGGCAGATCTGTAGAAAACCTTTCGTATTCTAGTACCTTTTAGCCTGTTTTCCGAAGCACTGCATCCTCATAAATATCAGTCGTGACCCTTTCCATTCCTTCTTCATGCTCTCGCCTCTTCTTTTTTCCGACCATGGAGGATTGTGATGAATGTTGCCTGGCTCGACGCATCTACCCTTCGCGTGGAGACGTCAGACCAGGCTTCATTCCATACAAACCTTACGATGGTATTCCCCGGCGCTTTGAAGTTCCAACAACAATCTCTGTCCAGCGTTGGGTCGTGGGCCTCACCAAATCTGCAGAAATCTCCTTAACCCAGTTTCCGAGGCACCACATTTACCCTATAAATATCGACCGGTGGCTCTTCATCTTCTTCTCCGCTCTTTGATTCCTTCTTGCACACAGAACCTCTCATACCCAATCTTTCTCGCCGTCGCTACGCATCTGCCACCGGTGTCCTCGCCTCCGACGATCCAGTTCGCATTCATCTGCATCGACAACCCTCGCTGTAGCTCCAATGGCGACCACCTCCATGATTCTAGAGGTACATTGCACTATTTGGTTCCTTTCTTTTCCCTTTTCACTTTCTTTCGGGTTCTTAGTTTCTGTTTGCATTTTTCAGTTCTCTAATTTGCTCTTTTTTCCTTTTTTTTCTGTAGAACCTCAAGAACCAAATCCTAATCCCTCTCGTAGATCCATCTTCTTGCTTTTTTCTTGGTCCGATGGGTAACTCAGACCCCTCCGATATTATCAATGCCGAAACCCAACGGATCCCATTCAAAAATTCCAAGATGCTACTCTCCGACTGGAACCTAAGTTTCAGAGCTTTTCCTTCTCCCTTGCCCGGCTGGAGGGACTGGTTCTTCAGGGTATCGGCCGCCAATCGCACCTTCTGGGACAAAATTGATATTGGGCACTGCATCGGCCTTTCTCTTGTCGAACCTTACAAGAATGAACCAATGTTAGCCGTTGCTTGTTACTTTTGGTCCGACGCCCTCAATACTTTCTTGTTTGGTCATGGGCCGATGAGCCACTCTTTGCTTGACATCTTTGCCTTGACCTCTCTGGACATCACCTCTCCGATGGATCCCCTATTTTTTCGATTCAAAGCAACCCACCGTCTCGATACCAAATCTTGCGGTGGTTGGGTAAAATACATCGCCAAACACAATAAAAAGACTGGTCCCGTAGACGCTCGAGAGCACATCGCTTTCCTCAACCTTTGGCTGAAAAGATTTGTATTTTGTGGATCCACCCTAGGGCCGACGACTCATGTTCAGTTTATGGCTGAACAACTTGTTGCGAACAAGAAAATTCCCCTTGGCCAATACCTTCTTGGAGCCACCTATCATCTTCTTCACCAGGTATCGGCTAGACTATCGGCTGGTGAGCCTGTAGGCCACTTCGGGGTCCTTGGTGGTTTTGCAAATCTGGCTCAACATCTATACCGCCAAGGCCACCGATTGTACTCCCTTTGCTCTGCTCGAATTTTCATCTGATCATCATAAAAATGTTGCCCCCACCTATCGCCGATGCTCATCTCTAGGTGAGGCAGCTACCTGTCGCGAGAGCGTCCGGATGTCGCCCGATCCTTTGAGTCTTTGGTTTAAGGGTTTCTATTGCGGCTTCACCCGAGAATCGATCATCTGGTATGCCTATGAGCACCTGGCAGAGTACGAATATCCCCATCGGCTACTGTTATCTGATGTGTGTAGAGACGAGGAGTCCATTAAGATCTTCAAAGCTATCATCACTCCTTGCATCCTGCCGATCAACTTCACCATCGTCCATCCTTGAAAAGCTTCATATGAATTTTACCATCCGACCGTCTGCTCGTGGCAACTTGGGTTCGGCCAACTCCCGATTGACTTGTTCTTCATCGGCCAACTCCAAATCCGTGGAGAAGTAAAGGACGCCGTGGAGTACAATCGCCTCCTCTCTACGGCTGATCAAATTCCTTATGGCTATCTCACTTCCTGGTTGGCCTGCCGAGCGACCTCCGTCAGCTTCAACCGATGGTGGGGTGAATGGAAACGCCACCTCTTCAATCGTCCCTCTAAGATATACTGCCTGTCGCTGTACCCCGACCTCGATGAGGTAGACTCTGAGGTACATTCCTTCCCTCTGTTCCATTACTAGGATTTTTACTCTTTTTCCTTCTAATTCCGATAGCCGAAGCAGTAGGCCTATCGTTTACGGTCCTGTATCAGCTATTACTAACTTGGGCACTGACACCCCCACACCATCGGACTGACTGAAAGGAAAAAGGACGAAGGCCCCAGGGCGAAAATGTAAGGCGCCGACTATGACCACTCCAAGGGCCACCAGCGCCCGATCCGACCCGGCCGATACCAGCGCTCTGATTCCGCCACCCTCGGTACGTCCTACTCTTTGTAGAAGTCCTTGGCTTATGTTCTTAGGCTTATATTCTTATTGTCATGTTTCCTTGGTCCTGTAGCCAATGCCCCGCGTCTTGCTTGAAATACCTCCCCTCATTGCCGAGGAAGTTACAGAACTGCCTCCTGCTCAGGTTTGCGTCTTTGCGATGTTGCATCGTTCTATGACTTTTTCCGGTACTTACTATTCTTCCGTCTTCTTCTTTTAGCCATCGGCCCCTGCTCTGATCGTCGTCAACACACTAGCCAACACTGCTGCTGAAGTCGACACTCCGGCCGTCATTTCTGACACCACTGGCGTCCCGGCCACCACTATCACTGATGTCGATGTTACGACCGCCACCGCTGCCGCTGCTGATGCCATGGGCACCGTTGTTGTTGACGATGATATGCCGGTCGATGCTGCTGTTACTGATGTCGATACCTTGACTCTCCAGGTACCTCCTAATCTCTTGATCATGCTCATCTTGTAATATCGACATCGGCCTTATCACATTTTTCAGCCGGCGATCGCTCCTTCTGTTGCTGTGGAGGACTCCAATGCTCCTGCCCCTCAAGCTGATATCGAAGAAGAAGAGGGCGTAGCCAGCAGTCATACCATTGACGTCGATGGTGGGAATATAGCCGAGGAACCCTGTAATCCTTCTGCGGCCGCCGATGCTACGCTCGTCATCGATCGCGCTGAAGTAGCCGATGTAAGCATCTTTTCGACCCTTCCGTTTCAACTGCATTAACCTTTGTCTTACCCCTTGTCTTATTTTTATTCAGTCATTTGCCCAAGAATTCCCTTTCGATATTAGTCTTTATCTGCAAGACGAAGAAGTCATTGGTGCCCCTAGCAGGCTAGCGCTCCACTCACCTCTGAAGTTAAAGAGGTTCTATCGAACATCCAGAATCGGCTCAAAGATCATGTTGAGAGCTTGGTGAATGATTCGGGTCCGATAAGGGCACGTTTCAAAGATGTTGTGGATCTTTGAGCCTATTCCGGATGTCAGATAGAACCTCTTTGACTTCAGAGGTGAGTGGATCACCTCCCCATGGAGCTTGTCGATGTGCTGATGCTGGCCGTTCACCTAGAATTTCATTGACCCTCGTTTACCAGAGCTCAACAGAGAATGGCCGATAGGGTGAGCCGGAGACTGCTGCTGGATGCCGCCCGAGCCGATAATGTTGCTTCTGTTCAGGAGAAGGCTAACCTAGACCGTCTATTTGACGAGTCATCGGCCACTTCTTCTCGTTTAGCACAGCTGAGAGTGGAGGAAACCGATCTGATTTCAAGGCTTGCAGAGATATAGGCGAAGATTGCAGAGATACGAGTGAAGATAGCTTCTGAAGAAAATTCCCTGCAAGTTCTTCCTCAGCAAATCCAGGCCCAGTAAAGTCAAGTTGCCGAGGTCCTCCATCGCGCACGTCATCGCCGTCGGGCCATCAAATCAGTTCCGGGGTCGGACAAAGAAGACCTGGCTTTTATCCAAAGCGTCGATAATATCAGAAGTAAGGCGATTGAAGCTATTGAAATCCTTCTATCTTAAAACTCTGACGCGCGGCCGATGGGCCGGTTGTGGCTCAAAACACTTGAATTTTATGTTGTAAATTAATATCTAAGGGCGATGGGTTTCATCGGCCGTTTCTTAAGGCGATACTTTTGTATCGGTTGTTTTAATTTTCTTTACTTCTGTGTAGACTTAGGCATTTATCCATATGCTCGGGTGGTATCGCTTCAAGTACTTTCCGTTCAACGCTTTCCCGAACAATTCTCCTTCTAAGCTCTCGAGTAGATAGGCATTACTGGAAACCACTCGATGTATCCGATAGGGCCCTTCCCAATTAGGTGACCACTTTCCGAACCGATTATCTTTAGACCCAATTGGTAGAATAAGTTTCCATACTAACTCTCCTTCTTCAAATGATTTAGGCACCACCTTCTTATTATAATGTCTAGCCACCCTTGCTTTGTTTTCTTTGATCTTCTCGAGGGCTCTTAACCGGTTCTGTGCCAAATCGTACAAACCATCTGTCATTAAATTATAATAATCATCGGCTATAAGCTGGTTCTGCAATGTTATCCTCCTTGAGCCAATATTATTTTCCCATGGCAGTACTGCTTCATGCCCATAAACCAACTGATACGGTGGCACCTATGTAGATCCATGACATGCCATTCGATAAGCCCATAGTGACTCCGATAGGGACTGATGCCATCGCTTTGGTTGTTCATTGATCTTGCGTTTTATGAGCTTTATCAAACTCTTGTTGGATGTATCTGCTTGTCCATTCGCTTGTGCGTAGTAGGGCGATGAATTCGATAACTTGATCCCCATGCTGACTGCGAACTGCTGGAACTCCTCTGATACGTAGATTGAACCCTGATCGGTTGTAATTGTCTGTGGGACCCCAAAACGGTATACTATATGTTCCTTTATGAACTCGATTGCATCGGCTGAAGTAACCTTCTTTAAAGGAACGACCTATACCTATTTGGTGAAGTAATCTGTAGCCGTCAGAATGAACTTGTGTCCCTTGCTTGATGCTGGATAGATCTGGCCGATCATATCGATACCCCAACCTCTGAAAGGCCATGGCTTGATTATCGGGTTCATCGCTGATGTTGGAGCTCTCTGGATGATCTTGAACTTCTGGCAATCTTGACATCCCTTATAATACCTTATACAATCCTCTAACATAGTCGGCCAAAAGTATCCTGCCCTCCGGAGTAGCCACTTCATCTTCTAAGCTGATTGGTGTGTGCCGCATATACCACCATGAACCTCGCACATAACGACCTTTGCCTCTTCGGTGTTTATACATTTGAGCAGCACTCCATCAACGGTCCGATAATACAGCTCTTCATCAAGCAGCACATACTTTGTAGCTTTGTACCTTAGTTTTCTTGGCACCGATTGTGAAGGATTCTTCAAATAAATCACAAGTTCGCACCTCCAGTCATTGGCTTCTAACTCTGCGACTTCTATCTCAATCGGTTTAGCCATCGGTTTATATCCTGATGCTGTTTGAGCCAGATCATTTGCTTCTGTATTCTGTTCCCTCGGGATATGAGTGAGGGTTATACTTCCGAAGGTTGATATCAAGTCTGGGCACCGATCATGGTAAGTCTTCAAAACATCGTCTTTGCACTCATACTCACCTGACAACTGCTTCATTACTAGCAAAGAGTCTCCCATGATTTCCACCGCATCGGCGCCAACTTCTTCTAGCAACTGCAACCCTTTTAAAACTGCTTCATACTCTGCCTGATTGTTGGTTGAGAAAGGCTTGATTGTATATGCAAACTCAAAAACTGCCCCTCGAGGCGATATGATCACCAATCCGATACCACATCCATGCCGACATACTAATCCATTGAAGAATAAAGTCCATAGTGCCGGCTCGACGTAAGCTACCGATTCATCTCTGTGCTGAACTATGAGGTCGGCCACTACTTGTCCTTTTACTGCCTTTGCCGATTCATAGCGGATGTCATACTCGGTGAGAGCAAACACCCATTTCCCGACGCGTCCTTTCAACACTGGAGCCGATAGCATGTACTTGACCACATCGGCTTTACACACAATGGTACATTCCGCTGATAATAGATAATGCCTTAACTTGGTGCACGAGAAGTATAAGCACAGGCAAAGTTTCTCCACAGCGGGGTATCGGGTCTCTGTATCCAGCAATCTCCTGCTAAGATAGAAAATCACCCTTTCCTTTCCATCGACATCCTAGACTAAGACTGATCCGATGGCCTTATCATCGGCTAACAGGTAGAGCTTGAAAGGGATTCTCTTCTGAGGTGGCATCAGTATTGGTGGAGAGCTTAGGTAATCTTTAATCTCATTGAACGCCTTCTGCTGCTTTTCTCCCCACACAAACTCTTGATCGGGCTTCAGCTTCAGCAGAGGAGTAAACGGCTCTATTCGTCCTGATAGATTTGATATGAACCTCCTCATGAAATTTATCTTCCCGATCAGTGATTGTAACTCGGTCTTATCGGTGGGTGGCAAAGCATTCTTGATTGCTTCGATGCTACACTGGCTCACTTCAATCCTCCTTTCATGCACGATAAAACCTAGAAACTTCCCTGCTGAAACATCGAAAGTGCACTTTTCAGGATTCATCTTCAGTCCATATTTTCTCGTTCTTTCCAGTACTTGTCGTAGATCGGCTATATGTCCTTGGGTACTTCCTGATTTCACGACGACGTCATCTATATAGATTTCCACCAGTAAGCCAATCAAATCATGGAATATGTAGTTCATAGCTCTCTG
>KE371474.1:83063-96329 GCA_000418225.1 Zizania latifolia | reverse complement strand
CTTGTACTCCGATAGAACCTGGCTGTAGCATACCCGACCAGTTTTCGCATTATCATTCATTATGACCGCAAGATTGGACCGAACCAAGACAGTCGCTAAGCCATAACAAACTACAATACAAATCAGATCGGAAAACACTTCATCCAGATGAACGATACGTGACATGAATCAAATACGTAAACTAAGATGTCGAACTTAACCGATGAAGCCTCAGATTAATATATTTGATCAAAACCACGCACCTGATACAGCATGATCGATACATAGACTAAGATGTCGGACCTAACCGATGAAGCCTAAGACATACTAATCAATACATGTTTGGCTGAACTTACCTCTCGCCGGAGATCGGAACGATGCAGCCCCGCGAGAGAGCAAGAACTCGCCGGTGGCAAGTTTGGCGATGCGTCGAGAGTTTGTTGTGTTGATTGATTTGATGATCCTAAACTAAGCCTAAACGTTACATATTTATGGTCCGGAGACTTGCTGTCCTACGTAGATACGACTGCAACTGATTCTATCTTTATCTCCGCAACAAAATCTATCTTCCCTTTTTATCGGCTTCTTCGTATTTTTATCCGGTAACACGTGCGTATTGCGGTTGGGCTTCATTGCCCGTGCTTTGACCGGACTTCTTGACTTCCATGGACTGTGGCAAAATTGTGTTAGGCTTGGGCCTTACCAAATTTTGCCGTTAACACATGCCCCCCAATTTCGGAGTGTGGGTGCAACCCGATACTTCGAAATTACAACTTTGCCAATACTAATTTCTGCCAAACATCAAATCATGGGCAGATCTGCAGAAAACCTTTCGTATTCCAGTACCTTTTAGCCTGTTTTCCGAAGCACTGCATCCTCATAAATATCAGTCGTGACCCTTTCCATTCCTTCTTCATGCTCTCGCCTCTTCTTTTTTCCGACCATGGAGGATTGTGATGAATGTTGCCTGGCTCGACGCATCTACCCTTCGCGTAGAGACGTCGGACCAGGCTTCATTCCATACAAACCTTACGATGGTATGCCCCGGCGCTTTGAAGTTCCAACAACAATCTCTGTCTAACGTTGGGTCGTGGGCCCCACAAAATCTGCAAAAATCTCCTTAACCTAGTTTCCGAGGCACCACATTTACCCTATAAATATCGACCGGCAGCTCTTCATCTTCTTCTCCGCTCTTCGATTCCTTCTTGCACACAGAACCTCTCATACCCTATCTTTCTCGCCGTCGCTACGCATCTGCCACCGGTGTCCTCACCTCCGACGATCCAGTTCGCATTCATCTGCATCGACAACCCCCGCTGTAGCTCCAATGGCGACCACCTCCATGATTCCAGAGGTATATTGCACTATTTGGTTTCTTTCTTTTTCCTTTTCACTGTTCTTTCAGGTTCTTAGTTTCTGTTTGCATTTTTCAGTTATCTGATTTGCCCTTTTTTCCTATTCTTTTCTGTAGAACCTCAAGAACCAAATCCTAATCCCTCTCGTAGATCCATCTTTTTGCTTTTTCCTTGGTCCGATAGGTAACTTAGACCCCTCCGATATTATCAATGCCGAAACCCAACGGATCCCATTCAAAAATTCTAGGATGCTACTCTTCGACTGGAACCTAAGTTTCAGAGCTTTTCCTTCTCCCTTGCCCGGCTGGAGGGACTAGTACCTCAGGGTATCGGCCACCAATCGCACCTTCTGGGACGAAATTGATATCGGGCACTGCATCGGCCTTTCTCTTGCCGAACCTTACAAGAATGAACCAATGCTAGCCGTTGCTTGTTACTTTTGGTCCGACGCCCTCAATGCTTTCTTGTTTGGTCATAGGCCGATGAACCCCTCTTTGCTTGACATCTTTGCCTTGACCTCTCTGGACATATTTATAGTTCAGAGACTTGCTGTCCTACGTAGATACGACTGCAACTAATTTCATCTTTATCTCCGCAACAAAATCTATCTTCCCTTTTTATCGGCTTCTTCATATCTTTATCCGGTCACACGTGCGTATTGCGGTTGGGCTTCATTGACCGTGCTTTGACCAGACTCCTTGACTTCCATTGATTGTACCAAAACTGTGTTGGGCTTGGGCCTTACCCGACAGTGATAACGGGAAGAATCGGACCCTAAGGACCTCATCGGTCGATGCCTCCCCGCACTGGGTGAGAAAGCGGCTCACATGCTCGATCATGGAAATCGAATCATGCCTCGAGAACTTGGAGAAGTCGGGCACCTTGTATCGGTGCGGCAGCGGCACCCGATCGAACTATTTTGGGTACGGCCTCCGATACATGTAAGTCTAGTCCTTGGGCTTCAGACCAAACTGATCGCGGATGACCTCAGCGATGCGATTCACCCAGTCCTCTTGCTGGTTCGGTATGGGATACCGATCGAGCGTGGGCGCCTGAGGGTACTGATCGGGTCGAGGGGCATTGTAGTGGTACTGTTCTCCATGGGTGCAGGGCTGTCCTCCGAAGTATGCAGCCCAGTGGTACCCTTGAGGGATACCATTGGATGCCCCCTTGGCGGCACGAGGTTGGGCAGCACGTTTCTCTCGATGCCGTAGGTGATCTGTGGGGCGTCATGCCTCATCGGCCCTTGCGGATCAATAGCTGGTGGCTGAGCCAGCCGAGGAAGTTGAAGTGTCTAGGTGCTTGAGGGTGGTTGACAGAAAAGTATGTCGGGCCCCGTAGCAGCTCCTGAGCCACAGTACCCTCGACGGTCTTCTTGATCAACCCGTGGAGAGTGTTAACCAGGACCCCGAACTGGTTGATGAGGACGTGGTTGACTGCGCGGTCGACAGCTTCTTGGAAGTTGACGTGGGGGCTGTCGGGTCGCTGACTAGATTCTCCAGTGAAGGTAGGCTTCGGCAATTAGTTTTTCTAGACGGGTCCCGATCTGGTCATGCCAAAGGATTCGAGGCACATCTTCTGATAATCATCAACGTGCTTCTGCACTACCTCTCTTTGTTCCTCATTCAGCACTTCCATGGTGACCTGGATGACGTTGTTGCTGTCGAATTCTCCCGTCATGGCGGGAAGTGTCATTGAAGATGGTCCCACTGGGCGTGCCAAAAAGCATGTTGGTGAGTTTTTTGGTCACATGCGTGGCATGAGAGAATTGCTTAACTCTAGTGCAGGTCCTAAGTTTGCGATTCGGGGCGTGCCAATCAGTTTGATCCTACAACTGATAAGATAGACAAGGAAAACGTAAGTAGTAACACCTATCGGCTATCGAGCCGATGGTTCTGACATGCATTGAGATATACATTATCCATGAATAGACTGCAATAAAAGTGTAATGAAAGCCGCAATGTATCAGATACATGAGGCATAAAGAATATTAGATCTACAGTAAAGGCTATCGGGACAGCAGTATCGGCCTGAACCGTAGCAATGAAAGTGACCAAAAGTAACATCAGGCCGATGCGTATCGCCCGATACCGATGCCCGATACTACTATGAAAAGTGCAGTACTAAGAAACATATGATAACCTATCGGCTTATACTCCGATAGAATCTGGCTGTAACATACCCGATCGGTGTTCACATCATTACTTACTATAATCGCAAGATTGGACCTAACCAAAACAGTCGCTAAATTATAGCAAACTACAATACTAAACAGATCAGAAAACACTTCATCCAGATGAACGATACGTGACATAAACCAAAAGTATGAAATACATTGATCTAAACCACGCATCTGATACAGCATGATTGATACATAGACTAAGATGTCGGACTTAACCGATAAAACCTTAGATCCACTAATCAATACATGTTTAGATACAGCATGATTGATACATAGATTAAGATATCGGACCTAACCAATAAAACCTTAGATCTATTAATCAATACATGTTTGGCGGTACTTACTTCTCGCCAGAGATCGAAGTGATGCACCCCCGCGGGAAAGCAAGAACTCGCCGAGGGTGGCTATGCGCCGAGAGTTAGTTGTTGATCTGTTGATTGATCCTAAACTAGGTCTAAAAGTTACATATTTATAGTCCAGAGACTTGCTGTCCTATGCCGATACGATTATAACCGATTCCGCAGAAAATCCACCCTTTCCTTCTTTATCGGCTTCTCTTCCAACTGTATCCTTATCCGATCACTCGTGCATGTTGTGGACGGGCTTCATTGACCGTACTTTGACTGGACTCTTGATTTTCATTGACTGGGCCGAAACTGTGCTGGGCTTGGGCTTTACCAAATTTTACCATTAACAATAATATAGAATCATCAGTAATTCTTACATAAATATCATGGATTTTAATGTCCAAAAAGTGAACTTATTCTTGTTGTAACATGTCGTCCACATGAGGAAGGTGAAAAAGATAGAAGTAATTATGACAATTATATTAATGATGATAATATGTTTTATTTAAAGATTATGCGAGTTCAGAAGAAAATATCGGATAACATAATTGTTACATCTTTATTGCTAGTATGTACTACTCACTTATCTTGACAAGAATCAACCAAGGACATCACAACTCATAGGATTTGCTTGGTTGAAAAAACTTTCAATACTCCAGAAGAGAGTCACGAAATGTTAAGAATGAATGAAAGATTGTTTTACATATTGCATGACTTACTTATAAGTGATTATGGGTTAAAATCATCAAAGCATATGAACTATATGGAATCACTAGCTATCTTTCTATCTATTTGTGGTCAAAATAGATCAAACTCTTTAATTCAAAACACGTTCAAGCATTCAGGAGAAACAATTAGTAGGAAGTTCGACGAAGTTTTGAAATACCTAGTCAAGATGGTTAAAGACTACATATGTCCTAAGGATATGAACTTCTCTACGTGACAAAAGGATGTAGCCACATTTTAAGAAGTGTGTTGGAGTACACATATTTTAGCAATGCCACCTCCTAGAGATTATGTTAGATATATTGGCAGATCTAGAAATCCTATCCAAAATGTGATGATAATTGTTGACATTGATATGTGTTTCACATATGTATTGATTAGACAACCAGGGTCTGTGCATGACACTGCTTTGGAGGCAAATATAAGGACCTTTCTATATCCGCCATTAGGTAACCATGCATTTGTAACATTTTTAACTTTTAATTTAAAACTTAGAATGTTAAAATTAACTATGTACTTGCATGTTGTAGAAAAATATTATGTTGTCGACACTGGTTACCCAAATCAATCAGGTTATTTAGCACGATACAAAAGAACATAGATATCATGTTCCTGATTAGAGGAGAGGTGACCCTCCTACAAGTGAAAAATAACTATTTAATTATTTGCACTCAAGTTTGCATAATGTCATTGAGCACACCTTTAGAGTGTGGAAGATGAAGTGACGAATTCTTAATAAGATGCCAACCTATCCAATGGACAAGTAAAAGATGATTGTAGCTACAACCATGTGTTTCTATAACTTCATTCATGAAAATAATGCATTTGATATGCATTTTCGTATGTGTGATGAGGACCTCGATTATGTGCCAACTATTCCTAGCAGATACAAGAAATATGTACCTTCTTCAAATGCGTCAAATGTATCTACATCACATGCAAATTATATAAATGATTTAGCGTCAGTTATATCGCAATCGAGAGGATATCACATTTGTTACAAACATTTGCAATGCATGTTTATAATAGATATAATATACAATATAGTTTCTAGATGCACCTATGCGAACAAGTCATTTCTACATGTTTGAAATTATATAATTCAACAATTCGTGACATATCTTTCTTGCTAAAAGCCGAAAAATGCTAAAGGAACTCTAGAATGTCTAGGGTAAACTAGTCATTTCATATCAACATACTCTCTTATATTAATCAAAATCTAGTCATCTAGCCAAACATTTGTATAGCTGATTCTAATTCATCACATAATCAATTCACGAGAATCAGAATCAGAAACCATACCAAACACACCCTTTTAATATTGAGCTTAGAACTAAGCACAGTGGGCCAGATTGATTGGGCCCAAAATGTAGGCCCAGTTAGTTATTTGGGCTGGTCCTGGTTAAGAAATTTAAGCCTGAGCCCGTTTATGAAGTGTTAAACCCTAGGTAGCCCTTCTTCTCCGCGCCGCCTCAGACGATTCCCAGCTTCCCACCCAGCAATGGCTATGGACTTGGACGAGCCGTTCGACGCGAAGGCGGCCGCGGAGAAGGGCGAGGCTGCAGAGGGCGAGGCGGCGCTGCAGCGGCTGCGCGACGCCGACCCGGCTCTCTTCCTCTCTCCGTCCGCCGACCTCGCCTACGCTGCCCGGGAGGCCTCGAAGCACCTCTACGCCTCGCTCGTGCCCTTCTCCCCCGCGCAGCCGCCTCCGCTCTCCAATCTCCTTGTGGGCCCCGCTTTCGATGCAGAGCAGATTTGGTCCCAGATTGAGCTGCTCTCCCGCCCCCTCGTCCCCCATCTACGCCGCCAGCTCCGCCGCCTCGAGCAGCAACCCCCGTCTCAGCCGTCGCCTCCTCCGGCATCGAAGTCTGCTCATTCGGAAGAGGAGCAGTCAGAGGAGGAGGGGGAGGACGGAGAAAATGACGAATTGGAGGAGTTGGGTGACGTAGATGATGAAGAGGAATCGGAGGAGGAAGAGGGACAAGACACAGAGGGATCGGAGAGTTTATCAGGGAATGAGTTGGAGGACAAGTTCTTGAAGATAAACGAGCTTGAGAAGTTCCTGCAGAAGGGGGAGGAGGAGGAGTACGGTGGGAATGCCAGGCAAGGGAAGAAGAAGGAAATGAAGAACTCGATGGAAGAAGAGAGCGATGAGGAGGACGAGGATGATGAGGATGAGGATAAGGATGGCAATGACGAAGAAGACGATGAGGAACACTTGGATGTAAGCATTTGTTATCACATCTATGGTTAAATGTGGAAAGACGATTAATATATAGAACCACAAGTAGATCAGGAATAAAAACCAGAATTTCTTTAGAGTTTAGACGCAAAAGAAGTTCAATGGTTAGGATTAGTTCAGGACTTCAGGAAGACAATTAATATATAGTTGCTGCTTGAACTAATAGGCTCACTTGGTACATAGAATTGGGCACAGTTTTATGAAAGATGCATGTTCACTAAATGTATTTCTTGTATAACATGTTTTTTTTATTAATATAGTTGGATGACTTTGATGATGACGATGAAGAAGAAGAGGGTGCAGGAAAATGCCTTGGAGATATAATGTAAGCCTTTATGCTAGTTTCCACGAATGCTCATATAATGATTGAGAAAATGCAAAATATTTTGGCTTTCCGCATGGTGTTTTTATCTTTGAGTGGTTAAATACTGGACTATGTGTTAGTTTTCGTTGCACTACATCTGCATTGCTTTTGTGAACATTCGTATGATATTTGGGCCCTCCCTTTGGTTGTACTGAACATTTGTTCATTTATAATATTATGCTTTGACCAGCAAGAATGTTTGTTCCAGGTATAAGGACTTTTTTGAGGAAGGGAATGACCAACAAGTAAAGAAGAGAGGTGGTTCCAAGAAAGTTCAATTCAAGGATGAACCACATGAAACAGAAGTCAATGCTGAAAATGATGATGTATATGTTAGCCCAGTATTAGATTTACTCACTTCAGTATAAACAAGTGAGGCACATATACTAGTTTATCAACATATTCTTCGAATTCTGCAGGATGAACTGGGTTTTTCAACTCACGAGAAGGCGCGCCTGAAGATGCGTGCTAAAATAGAGGAAATGGAGAAAGCTAGTCTTGAACCTAGGACATGGACTATGCAGGGAGAGGTAATAGATAATATGTTTATTCATTCGTTGGTTTCTAAACAATACAGATCTGTAACTTGACATTCTGGTAATATTAATCACCAGTTCATTGTAAACAAACTAATTGGATTCTTCTTGTAGGTTAATGCTTCCAGCAGGCCAAAAAACAGTGCTCTAGAAGTGGACCTTGATTTTGAGCACAATGTAAGACCTGCCCCAGTAATCACTGAGGAAGTCACTGCTTCTCTTGAAGAGATGATAAAGAAAAGAATCATAGAGGTACATGTGTTTTACCATTATCTATTACAGTTCTATAGCAGAGAATAAGTAGAACAAATCCTGTGTGGAATAATTTGGGCATATGTTTTTGTATTTGTGCCTTTTTGCTACTAATATCGAGGGAGCTTTGCTTGTTTGTTCCTTGTAGGGTCATTTTGATGATGTTGAAAAGCCTTCTTCCTTGCCATCTAAAGCCCCAAAGGAGCAAAAGGAGCTGGTACAGTTTTACTTGTCCAATAACGAAATTCATTGATGATAACAAATAGATAATTGTCTTACCATTATCAATCTTATTTTAACAGGATGAAAGTAAGAGCAAGAAGGGTCTTGGTGAACTATATGAGGTTTGCACTATCAGAATATGACCATTATTTTTGTATTTAAAGAAGGTTAATTTATTTACTATCAGTGTTTGTGTTCATCCAGGAAGATTATGCTCAAAAGGCTGGCCTTGCGGCTGCACCACTTTCTATTTCAAATGAAATGAAGAAAGATGTGAGTAATTGATCACGTTCTATTATAGTATGACTAATGGATTTCTATTGAGGGCTTTCTGGCTTTCTGGCTTGCTGGCTTGCTGCATTATTTTCCATGCTAGCAAAGTGATACTGACCAGCATTGACCTAACTTTTTGTTTCCACATAGGCAAATACTTTATTTAAGAGAATATGCTTGAAGTTGGATGCATTATCTCATTTCCACTTTGCTCCAAAGCCGGTATGAATGAGTAACAAGACTTGTTTTACTTACATTTGCAATTTCTTTCGTTGAAGCTAGCTAACAAAGTAAGTATTCACTTTTCAGGTCATCGAGGATATGTCTATACAAGCAAATGTGCCTGCTCTAGCAATGGAGGAGGTAATAAATTCTTTGTGTTCCCATGATGTTTGTACTGCTGAGCATTTCATGTCATGATTTTTTAAAATGTTTTGCAGATTGCACCCGTAGCTGTTTCAGATGCTGCAATGCTTGCCCCTGAAGAAATTTTTGAAGGAAAAGGTGATGTTAAAGAAGATGTTGAACTTACACAAGCTGAGCGCAAAAGAAGAAGAGCTAACAAGAAAAGGAGATATGCAGGTATTCTTCCTTGTTTTCTTAGATATATTCCTTTCAGAGGGAACATTGGTAATGCTCCTATGGGATACTTCCTCACTCAAACAGTTCATGGTTACATTCAAACATGTAAATTGTTTGATAATGCAGTTTCAGTTAACAAGATTTCCCATGTCAAAAATGAGTAACATGAGAATAGATTGAAGCCTTCTAGTTAACAAGATTGCCATGTCTTTTTTGCCATGCAGGATCGCACAAGGAGAGGCCAGCTAAGTTGCAGAAAGATTAAGGGAACGCTTACGACCGTTGCTGACCTGCTGTTGCAAATCCTCCGAATTGGAGAAGTCCAGGGCAGCAAGATGATACGATTCTGGTAGTGTGCAGCTGTGGTGTGTACTGTAGCAGTGATTTTTATGCCCCCTTGAGTCTGCAACATTATTTAGGCAAAGAGCGTCACGGGCGTTTAAAGACAAGCGCATATAATACAGTTGGAATTCATTCATTTGCCGACTGTGCAGTTTTGAGCGTGCAGAATTTGCTCTTCTGACGTGAACCAATTTAGCACAGAACCATGGCAACGTGTGTTGTAATGTACCAACGCAGCATTGAAAGGCTTGTTGGAGAACAAGTTCAGGTTGGGTTCCATGGCGTTCGATTACAGCGGATATGGACTCCTGAAAGCACGACAGGCGTCAGCTGCTGCTCCATGTCGAAGACGCTGACCACCTAAGAACAACAGAGCGAATATAGGATGGGTAAAAGAAAACTTTTCTTGTTCCATGGTACTGTAATGCATTTTTTATCCTTTTCCGTATGGAATATGAGCTATATCTCCGGTATGGATGAAGAAATGTTTTGGTTTCTGGCTAGAATCGTTAGAATTCATATCAAATGCTGTTTTTTAGTGTTTTGAATCAGAAATAGGAGAAATGTTTCCTTTTTTACACAATCATCCAAAAGGTGTTTCACATTGATTTTAATTTATTTTAAGAGAATTTATAGTTGAAATCATTGATAGCAAATGATTTCGTAAGTAATTTTAATTTAGACTTTAGAAGCCGTTAAATAGAATTTGGATCTAAAACGTTTATGAAAGAATCTAAATTCCTAACAAATACGTCCATAGTATTAGTCCTTTTTAAATAGTCATGTTTTGTTCTTCGGAGCACGTTTTAGGAGCTGGGTCAATGGAACATGGTTATATTTCAATATCGCTGAACATTTGGAGTATATTATTTCTTCTCGTTTCACATGTAACCTTTTAAAATCAACTTATCAAACAGTATACAATTTTTAAGAAATGTTATTTATAATATCAAATAAATACATTAGGAAGATATTCGTTAACGGATTTAATGAAATTAATTTGATATTATAGTTAGCCAGCTTTGATTTTTAATTTGTATTTTTAATCTTTAATTTTGTATTTTTTTTCAAAAACTTTCCATCGCATGTATTTCAATTTTGTGACAAAAAATGTGGTGTATATGTCATAGAAAAAATGAATTGCCCATGGTATAGAGAAAAAACGATGTGTCAATGTCACGGCAAATTCGTGAAATTTTCAAATTTTTCATGACACGTGCACCACAAATTAAGGGTATATTTACGAAATGTGTTTTGGAAAAAAGTTAAAATGTCAATATTCTAGAATAGAACCGCCCGTACTAACTAACGTAGAACATGACAAATACTATAACTATATACTGCTAGTATGTACTCCATTATGCACCATTGTGTACAGTACAGGCACAACAGCTGTGAGGCATGAAATGAAAGTCCAAGGATGCATAAAGTTTGGATCTTTATAGGATTCTCCAACACACGAAAGTCGCAGGCAGCTTCGCTCCTGCTGCACCTATGGCTGCCGGTTTTTTTTTTAATAATATTTTTTTATTTAAAATTTCAAATCTGGTACGCAGATTTCAGAAATTGTAAAAATAGCCTTCTGTCGAGCTATGGTCTGTTGATCTAGGTCGATCTGCCCTAGATCGATAGACCATCTATCGATCTAGGCAGATCGGCCTAGATCGGCAGGGGCAGGCTTCTGTCGGCTAATGAACTGCCGATCTAGGGCAGCTCGGCCTAGATCGGCAGTTCATCGGCCGACTGGCGCCTATATAAGGGGGCCAAAGTAAGTGCAGGCCATTGATACTCCTTTTCTTCCTTTCTCATTCTTTATTTTGAAATGAGATTTAATTCTAATGAGATTGCAATGTCTATTTTACAGGGAATCACACATCTGAAAACAAGCTCATAAAATGTACCTATTAGAGTAAGTGCAGGATATTCAAATGGTGAGCAAATAGTGAAGAGCAGACAGATAAAGAGGTTCCAATACACATAACACAATATCCGAAGTTGTTTAAAAGCAATCCAACAGAAACTAGGCGCAATAACTAGTTCAACAAATTACAAATGGTATACTTATAGTATGAACGTTAAGTCCTACTGATTTCTCTGTTGTCTCTCTTTCCTAGCTCGTCTGGCCTATTTTTTTCCTCTCTGTACCTGAGCTCTTGCTGCCTAAAGTATGCCCTCCGTTGCCTATTGTCTTCATGTCATCTTGCAATCTTTGCTTGCTCATTAGCTTCTCTCTTCCTCGTTTCGTACTTCGAGTGACTTTTCGTCTCTGTGATTCAACCATCCTCGTACGTAGGTGATGCTATATCTACCCATCAATAGAATGCGTATTTCCTTACATTTTGCTGCCGTAACGGATAAGAAGGTAAGTGTTACAGTAGAAAATTATTTAAAAATAAGCCGTGATTTAGTTGTGATCTCTTACCACAAAGTAGTCATGTAGGTTGGGGCACACGAATTCTCTCATTCCCCTTGATTTCCCTCCGAGCGAGGTCCTTAGCATGCAATGACTGCCACAGGCGCACGTAGGTCGCTGCTCCCATTTGGGGATTCCTAGAGGATTTTGATGGAATTGTGTCCAAGAGAATTCTGGGAGAACCGGAAGTTCTGGCTGAGGGCCGAAAGTTCCGGGCTCTGGAGCATCCGGAAGTTCCGATTGTAACCAGGAGAGGTCAATCAAGGACGTGCTTTATCGACTCTACTTCCGCTGCCCGAGCGCGTCTCGTGGCTTGAGGTAACGATCCATGATCCCATTACACGTATGGTTCCTAGGCTAATGGGGTAAAATTTTAAAATTAAACGCTAGCGTAGCCTCCCCATAACCTAACAGTGGTATCAGAGCCTACGTGCGTAGTGTTCGATCTAGATCGACCGTATATGGTGATATGTGGTGGAAATAGATTGGATCTATTGTTTTTGTCGTCGGGTTTTTGGAAGTTCCGGATAGAAATAAATTCCATAGAGAAGGTTGTTTTTGGAAGTTCTAGGCCAATTTAAATCCAAGTCAGAAGGTTGATTTTGGAAGTTTCGGCCCTGAGCCAGAAGTCCAGGCCTTTCGACCGGAAGTTTTGGGCCTTCTGGCCAGAACTTCCGGGTCCAGTTCAGTCACGTCTAGATTCCGCCTAACTCGTTTTTGGAGGGAATGTTGTGACTGGTATGGTCTTTCAAATGTATGAGATACAAGCTTGTAATAACATGGCCTGCACGTCATGGTTAATTACAGCCCAAGGCTGTTCAAATGTTGTACGACCTGCGCGTCGACATGTGATGCTTCTGCTCATGTAATTAGTATAGTGCTATTAGGTGTAATAGACTGATACAAGTTCATGGAGGCCTGAAGCGTGATGACCCGACGGACAGGAACCATGAAGATGGAAATCATCATGAGAGAGGGCCATACTATGTCACAGTTAATATGATTGCCTGTGATATTTAATTATGCTCCTGTCATACTATTCTTTCATGTTCCGTGTGAGGTAGACATCATTATTGTGTTAGAATAGTTTTCCTCAGAAAATTAAGTATCGATGCTCTTTCCAATAGCTGCTCCTACCAAGGTTCTCGATCATCGATGGTGGGTCTGTCAAAGCAGGGTGCCGTCTTTTATCTTGACCAGTTAGGGTGGATGTCGGACAACCACATGCATAGTATTGGTTTGCTTAACAAAGCTATCAAAACGATTTTGGGTTTTGGGGCATGGAGTTGGGAGTCGGGCATTGGATGCTACCCCAACGAACAAGAGTCACATATGATATGATTAGGAAGTGTTGCTTACTGTTGGTGAAGTTTTTGGTCACACGCGTGGCCTGAGAGATCTGCTTAACTCTAGTGCAGGTCCTAAATTTGCGGTTCGTGGCGTGCCGATCA
>KE371474.1:45768-69369 GCA_000418225.1 Zizania latifolia | reverse complement strand
GTACTCTTCCTTCCTGCAGCGTACTATGCGTTTGTTTCGCTAGGACAGAACTAACGTCCATCAAAGACCGGGTTCTCAGTATCTACCCACTCAACGAAGCCGCACCTCCTTCTGTTCGATTTTATCTGGACGTTCGGGTACCACAACTCCTCCTTAATATTGGGGGCAAAGAAAGTACCTCCTTCTACGAATGTCATGTCATTTTGCTGTCTCTAGTTGGCACCGATCCCCACAATGGCACAAAAGCTGATCGGTCCACGGAGGGATGAGACAAGCGAAAGGATCTCTTCTCCAGTCCGGATATTCTATGCCCCTAAGATTAGTAGAGGAGGAAGCCATCTAGCTACACAGAATAAGACATAGTTAGAATGTTTTAGTAAAATATATCGCATCATAATGTAGAAGCAGAAGAAGAAATGAAGCAGAAGAAGAAACAATACGTAGAAACAGGGATACTACCAAGTGTATAATCACAATAGCAAGTGCATAATAATATAGTACGACATACAATAATAAACGGTTCAGTACAAATCGTCCATCCTCATGATAACAACCGCACGCCGTACTAAGCACCATGCCTACCCTGAGTGTGTCTCGGTCGCTGGTCCGAGAAGGTAAACCTATCCGGCGAACGGTGCACCCTAGGCGGCCTAGCGGGCTGGTCCTCCGGCTACGCCGGTGGTGGGGCTCCCTAAAGCTACGAAGGCCCGAACACCTCAGTGGTGCCACGCTCCCAGGCGTCATAACCTGCTGAGTCGTGCTAGCTACCGGTACCGGAGTCTACCGATCCAGATGGACTGTGATATACGGGGTCCATGCCAGCTTGCCAGTAGTGATACAGATACGGCGCTGTACAAACAATAAGTTGTTAGTGATATATGGTGAACTACGTTGAAAATCGGTGTAAGACTGTACAATATTTACTAGGTGTCACATGGGCTCCATATCCTAACAGCGGCTATGTGGCATGTTCCGATGAGCCTGCCATCGACGATGGTCCCGCCGCCGATGATGGGCTCGGACCGTAGAAGTATTGGTGTAGCGGATACCAAACCTACGGTGGCTGCATCGACCAATCAGCTAGAGGGATTAAGCTAGCTTACGCAACCTGCATCGAAGAAAATGTTAGTCACATGACGAAATAAAAATAAAACATGAACTGACAATATGCTTGCTTAACTAACCTGCCAACCATCGGGGATGGATACTCCAGAGATGCTGCGGTGGTTGGACTCTGAGCGGCATGAGATTTGCCTGGTTCTCCTCATCGGTGGATGTGAGTGCTTGTGCCTGGTGGTGTTCGTCAATCGTGACGGAGAGAAGCTCGTAGGGGAAGTCATCGTTACCTACCATCTGCAGGTTGTAAAATAGACAAAGCTCGTTAGTGATGAAGATATAACCTGTGACATAATAGTAAAGTAACTGACGTATGTACATCTTGGGGATTATGTACAGTGTGTGCTGTGCGGTGATTTGTATGTCATGTGGGCCCTCGCCTGCTTGAGTTGGCTTTCGTGTAATTTTTATACGAGTATCCAGCCATGTTGCACAAAGAGCACGTCTTCTTTCGTTTGCCTGCTTCAGATTCATCCATGCGCCATCTGGCAGAGATGTGAATGAGTTGACAACCCCATACCCTTAGAGTTCACCGCTCCAAGTCTGAAGGACCTTCTCCTTTGTGAAGTATTCATATGGATTCCCAAAATTCTTGTGACTAACATTGAAGGACGCAAAAAGATTTGGGTACCTAAAACAAAGAACTAATATCTTTTATAGGAATATTCCTCCGGTGGATCAGGTTGGATGATGGACAGTGGATGCACCAATCAAATGACCGGAGAGAAAAGAATGTTCACATATTTTGAGCCTAATCAAGGTAATCATGAGTCCATTGTATTTGGTGACAATGGAAAAAAAGATATAATGGGTGTAGGTAAAATTGCTATCTCAAATGATTATTCAATTTCAAATGTCTTGTTAGTTAAATTTTTAAGTTGCAATTTACTTTCAGTTTCTCAATTATGTGAAATTGGTTACAACTATCTTTTTACTAATGAGGGTGTGACCATTTTGAGAAGAAGTGATAATTACATAGCCTTTACAGGTAGGTTGAAGGAAAAAATTTATCTAGTCGACTTTGCACTAGATAAAGTTGAATTTGATACTTGCTTGATGGCTAAAACTAGCATGGTTGGTTATGGCATCGCTGACTAGCTCATGTTGGTATGAGAAACTTATCAAAACTTCTCAAAGGGGAGCACATCCTAGGACTAACAAATATTGTGTTTGAGAAAGACAGGTTGTGTACTGCTTGTCAAGAATACCACTTGAGCTCCTACACATGGATCTTTTTAGACTCGTGGCATACTTAAGCATTGGTGGTAATAAATACGGTTTAGTTATTGTTGATGATTATTCGCATTTCACTTAGATGTTCTTTTTACATGATAAAAGCGAGACACAAAGTGTGTTTAAAAATTTTGCAAGAAGAGCCTAAAATGAGTATAAAGTCAAGATCAAGAAAATAAGAAGTAATAACGGAAGTGAGTTCAAAAACACTCAAATTGAAGACTTTCTTGATGAAGAAGACATCATGCACATGAGTTCTCCGCTCCATATGATTCACCTCATAATGGAGTGGTGAAACGGAAGAATCGAACATTAGTGGAGGGAGCAAGAACCATGCTTAATGAGTATAAGACTTCGGACATGTTTTGGGCCGAAGCAATCAATACTACGTGCTATGCAATCAACCGTCTGTACCTTCACAAGATACTCAAGAAGATGGCGTATGAACTCCTAACTGGTAACAAACTAAATATTTTATATTTTAGAGTTTTTGGAAGTAAATGCTTTATCTTGAGTAAGTGACCAAGAAGCTTTAAATTTGCCTCTAAGGTAGATGAAGGTTTCTTGGTTGGTTATGAGTCAAATGCGCATGCCTATCGTGTTTTCAACAAAATTTTTGGTATTTTTGAAGTCACTAGGGATGTGACATTTGATGAAACTAATGGCTCTTAATTAGAGCAAGGTCATCTAAGAGATGTATGTGAAGAAGAACCTCCATGTGAAACAATTAAGAATATGCCAATTGGAGATATAAGGCTAAGAGAATAGAACCTACAGATCAACAACTATAACCTCAAGTTGAAGAAAGTCAAACACAAGAGACTCAAGAGCAAGAGGTGTTGGACAAGGAACAGGACATTCAAGAAGAAGTTGTTCAACAACCTGCACAACACCAAAAAATTTATCAAGGCATGTAAAGAGACCATCCCATGGACAACATACTTAGAGATCTTCGAAGGGGAGTAACCATTCATTCTCGTTTAGCAAATTTTTGTGAATGTTACTCTTTTGTGTCCTCTTTAGAACTAATAAAGGTAGAAGAAGCTCTTGAAGACGCGGATTGGGTGATAGCAATGCAAGAGGAGCTCAACAACTTCAAAAGAAATGAAGTATTGACATTGGTGGAAAGATCGAAGCAAAATGTAATTGGCACCAAATGGTTCTTCCGTAATAAGCAAGATTAGCATGGCATGGTCGTAAAGAACAAAGCAAGATTGGTAGCTCAAGGCTGCACTCAAATCGAAGGTTTGGGTTTTGGTGAAACTTATGCTCCTATTGCTAGGATATAGTCAATTCAGATATTATTGGCCTTTGCTACTCACCATAATTTTAAGCTTCATCAAATGGACGTGAAAAGTGCTTTCTTAAATGGATGAATCTCTAAATTGGTGTATGTGAAGCAACCACCAGGTTTTGAAGATCCCAAATATCCAAATCACGTGTTTAAACTCCAAAAGGTGCTCTATGGGCTTAAGCAAGCACCTAGAGCATGGTATGAATGCCTTAGGGATTTTTTTTCTTAAAAAGGGATTTGAAATAGGCAAAGTCGATCCTACTCTTTTTACTAAGCATTTTAAAAATGATTTCTTTGTTTACCAAATATATGTCAATGACATTATATTTGGTTCTACTAATAATGATTTTTGTGAGGAATTTAGTATGATTATGACCAAAAAGTTTGAAATGTCGATAATGGAGGAGTTGAAGTTCTTTCTAAGATTTCAAATCAAGCAACTCAAAGAAGGAACATTCATCAGTCAAACGAAGTATATTAAAGACACGCTTAAGAAGTTTGACATTGAGAATGTCAAACCTATCAAAACCCCCATGCAAACCAACGGGTATTTTGATTTAAATCAACAAGGAACTGACATTGACCAAAAGGTGTACCGCTCCATGATTGGTTCCTTATTGTATTTATGTACATCTAAGCCCGATATAATGCTTAGTGTTTGCATGCGAGCAAGATTTCAAGCTACACCAAAAGAATATCATTTGGTTGCTGTTAAAAGAATCTTGAGATATTTTATTTATACTCCAAACCTAGGTTTTTGGTACCCAAAAGGCTCAACATTTGATCTTATCGGCTATTCGGACTCCGATTATGCCGGTTGCAAAGTGGATAGAAAAACCACCACCGGAACCTACCAATTCCTTGGAAGATCACTTGTTTCATGTTCTTCTAAGAAACAAAATTCTATCGCTTTTATTCACAACCAAAGCCGAATATGTAGTAGCCAGTATTTATTGTGCTCAACTCCTTTAGATGAAACAAACCTTAAAAGACTTTGGGCACAATGTCACTAAAATCCCATTATTGTGTGACAATGAGAGCGCTATCAAAATAGCCAACAACCTAGTTTAACACTCAAGAACCAAACACATTGATATTCGCCATCACTTCTTAAGAGACCATGAGATCAAGGGAGATATTAGCCTAACCGATGTGAGAACAGATAAATAGCTTGCTGATATTTTTATCAAGCCTTTAGATGAGCATCGGTTTTGTGAGTTAATAAATGAAATAAATATCCTTAATTCTCACAACATAGCTTGATACACTTGCATATAAATTGCCCATGTTGAAAATAGGAAGGTAAATTAATTGCCTTTCTCATATGAAATAGACTACTTTTTAAATAAAAATACAAAACCTTCGTATTCATTTTCATGATTATATGCTATGCTATGCTAATGTATTTGCTTACCTTGCCATGTTCTACTTAGGTTTTCATGTCTAAATTGCTTGTGATGAAATATTACTGTCAAATCAAAAGTTCATGGCACTTGTCATCCTTGAATTCCTTATGAGCTGAGATTTCTAGAGGACCTGGGTCATCCGGCTCAACCCGGTTTCTCTGGGCCTAGGACTCATTTTGAAGTTCGTCCTGGTGCACCCGAATTATCCGAATCCATCTAGATAGTCCAGATCGCCTAGAATCCTGGATACTCTAGATCATCTTGGAGTGTCTGGGCGGGCTTTATAAATAGGTTCCAGACCCTCCACTTCTCTCTCTCCTACTCCACTTCTTCTCTTTGCCCCTCACTCCAACTCTCAATTCCGCCGGCATTTTTCTTCAAAATATGTCCCTGTAAATCGCAGGATCCATTGAGGGGGAGCCTAGGACCCATTTGGAAGTGCCGATCCTCTCCTCGAATCCTCCGTGGTCCTCTTTTGAGGTATTCCTTGTTTTTGCCCTAGATCGACCGTTTCCATCTAGTTCTTGGTTAAAGCTTGATTCTTTTTAGCTAGAGTTAGTCCTAGTCTTGTGGTATAGATGTTCCCTAGCCATATTATTGAGATCGGATGATTTTGATTTTGTGGAACCCGGATGTTCCGGATCCTTCCAGATAATCTAGGTCCCTGAGGCTCCGGTTAAGTCCGAAGGTTCCGAGTTGGGTTGCATTTAAATGTTTCATTCCTTGATTCTGTCCTTGATTCAACTTTTGATCCTTTGCTTTCTTTTAGCAGTCGTCGCTATGTCTGATGGAAGGCGCAAAAAGTCTAAGCACGACCCGAGAATCCCTCCGATGACGATAGCGACACCGGGGGTTCTCCTCCGCGGTGTTCTGGTGTTGGGCATCAAACCTTCAGTCGTGTAAAGAGGCCAGCGTCCAGAGGTCGCCAGCTAAGTATCTGATTCCCAAACATCAGCATCCAAGTTCCTGCTGCCCCTGCTGTGAGGCCTCCTCCTCAAGACAAGGGCAAGAAGCCTGGCTCTGGGTCATCTAGTTGTAGTGATGATCTACTTTAGCTGGTCTGGATGAAAGTCCAAGAGCCTCCTCAAGTTGGCGGGGTCACTCCTCGATCCAAAGTCAACTACATGAGGCGAACTCTTGAGACATTGTAGGAACGCAATCAAGATCCCAAAGATTATATCAGAGATGCTTCAGATTACCGTTTCCACTCCAGGTTCCAATAGGACTACTACAAAAGTGTCATTCTTCCACTACCTAAAAAAGGCTATTAGTGATGGGTCATAAAAGTCATTAGTGACGGGCATCATACCCGTCACTCTTATCACGTCAGTAATGATCTATCATTAGTGACGGGCATACACCCATCACTAAAGGTGACCTTTAGTGACGGGCATACATCTATATCCGTCACTAATAGTCCACCTTTAGTGATGGGTATAGATATTCACGCGTCACTAAATGTGACCTTTAGTGACGCACATACATCTATACCCGTCACTAAAGGTGGACCATTAGTGACGGGTATAGATGTTCACGCGTCACTAAAGGTCAATTTTTTTCCATTTCAGATCTGTTCTATATAGCTTCGTTTAGTTTTTTTTAGTTCAAATGAGGTGACGATTAGATCCGAGGTGGTCATAGAGAGGCTCTTTCCATCATTTTATTGTCATTCCGATGTGATTTCCATGTGGTTATCGTCGGTGAGGCCTCTACCCCAAGCCACAATAGAGGAGGAGAGGCGATGATAAAGAAGAAGATTAGATTCGAGGTGGTCATGGAGAGTCTCTTTCCGTTATTTTTGTCATCGTTCCAATATGCTTTCCACGTGGTCATCGTTGGTGAAGCCTCTACCTCGAGCCACAATAGAGGAGGAGTTGTGATGATGAAAAATAAGAAGAAGATGAAGAGGTGACAATAATGGAGGAGAGCAAGCAGTAGGATTTGGTGAAGCAGTGGCAATAACTATGTACCCTTTGTTGAAGCAGCTCAATACCGAAGAGCTCATGGTTAGGTGGAGCTTGATGTGACATCGGTCGTCATCAAGTAGATCTTGCAGTGATGTCGACCACCGTTGATAGAGCTCGAGGTGACAATAGTAAAGATCAAGTAGAGAGAGCGAGGGAGAGACAATAATGGAGGAGAGCAAGCAGTAGGATTTGGTGAAGCAGTGGCAATAACTATGTACCCTTTGTGGAAGTAGCTCAATACCGAAGTGCTCATGGTCGGGTGGAGCATGAGGTGACATCGGTCGTCATCAAGTAGATCTTGCAGTGATGTCGACCACCGTCGATAGAGCTCGAGGTGACAATAGTAAAGATCAAGTAGAGAGAGCAAGGGAGAGAAGTGTAGAATGGTTGAGAGTAAGTACTGAAGAGGGGAGACGGGACTTTATAATAGTGCGTGTATGTTTTCGGGCTAGTGTTCTTTTGCTCGCCCAAATTTTCAAAAATTTTCGTATGCGCCGGTCTTTAGTGACGGGTCTAGATATTCACGCGTCACTAAAGGTAGGTATTTAGTGACGGGTCTAGATATTCACACGTCACTAACGGTAGGTCTTTAGTGATGGGTCTCACACCCGTCACTAAAGGTAGGTTTTTAGTGACAGGCGTCAATATTGCCCGAAAATAAATATCAGTTTAGAATTTAGCAACTCATTAGTGACGGACATCATTGAGGCCCATCACTAAAGGTAGGCCTTTAGTGATGGTTGTAAACACACCCGTCACTAAAGGTATATTAGTGATGTGTGTCTTTTATCCGTCACTAAAGGTCATTTGTGTGGTAGTATTCCCAAGCGATACCCAGTTGCGAAGATGCAGTGGATCAACTGTACTTCCATGAAGAAGAAGAAGAACTCAGTGTTCAATTCAGTGATCCTAATCTGTCAGACCAAGAATCTTTATGGCCTCATGGAGATGCAGCAGAACTGATGTGAAGAGGCTATCTGCTAGTTCTACTCCACCCTCTTCTAGACTATGGACAACTATAAGATCAAAATACACAAACCATGGCAATCAGAGGGGGGTGAATGGTTGCAGTTCCCCAAAATTGACACCAAAAACAAAATTAGAAAGCTAATTTCTGATCAATCAGCAAAATTCCCAACCAGACTGAAATTCCTGAGGACTTAGGAAATTTCCCGAGGGGTTCTCAAATTTTCCGAGCGGTTTCTCGAGGACTCAGCAAATTTCCCAAGAGCTTCCTGGGGGCAGAAATCAGCCTGACCAAGGAGCAGTAAAATAAGCGTACCTTTAAAACCGTAACTTGGATTGATCTGAAATTTTGACACAAGAAACTAGATTTCAATACGAAACTTTTCCGGGAGATTTCACTCAAATCAGAGTTACCAATAAAAAGTTATGATCCTTGCGAGTTGCATCAGCGTAAAAACAGAGCAGATCCGTACTAAAAATTAAAACCTTAATTACTCATAAAATATGATGAATTAACCAATGAAACTTTGCATATCTTTTTCTTATAGAGCTAGATGGAGAGCAAAAAACTAAACTCTATTTTTTCTTTTGTTCCTCGTTCATATGTTTTGTTCCCCCCTCTAGTCTTTTTATAGTCCCTCATGGCTACCACCATGAGCCATGAAATTAACAACTTATAGAATCCTAATCCAACTAGGAATCTATATCTCTTACGAATCCAACAAATCATAACTCCTTCTGAATTTGTCTCCTTTCTATATCTACACACATCCCGCGTATGACATATGGAAACCTTATCTTCATGTGCTGCATCCTCTAGCCCGAGCGTCCCATATAACATCCTCGACCGTTCTGAACCTCAGCTCCTCCCCGAGCCTAGTTCTGATCCCATCATTGACCACGACTCACCCTTAAGCAATGCATGCACATGAATAAACCAAGAAACCCCTTTTTCGAGCATAAGTTCTTTCCAACTTGACTCAATCAGTCCAATAAATTCTTTCCAACCTAACTCAAACATTTCAATCAATTATGAATATTATGTATTTATTGAATAAACAATTTAATCATTTGATCCAACTCAAAATTCAAAAATCCGAGTGATCCAAAATCCCGAGTGCTGAAATCTCTCAAGGGCTGAATTTCTTGAGTGCTAAAATTCTCTCGAGGGCTGAATTTCCTCGAGGGCCAAGTGCTAAGTGCTCGACAAGAGTGCTTGACATCTCGACCAAAGTGCTCGACCACACAAACCAATCAAGACCGCTTTGTTCAACATCAAACCAATTTATTCATCACTTATCCATGATCATACACATGATCTCATAATATCCCCCTTGAACACATTGGCAATACCATAAAAAGCACGATTTTTTTTTTAATTTTTGAAAGTACAAGCACAAGTACAAGTTTTTCTCCCTCAAAGTTTTTCAAAGAACGATAAATAAAACTCCCTCGAAAATTGATTGCAAAAGAAAATCATTTGATCAAAAAATAATTTCTTCCCCTAAGTATTTCTTCCCAAATTCAAATTCTTTCTCCCCCCTTGACAATGATTTCATCAAGGAAAGCAAAAGAGGGAAATTATCATGAGAACACTATTTTTTTGAGAGCTTTGAAGTGTACGAAAAGCAACCAAGTGACAAGGTTTGCAACACAAGTGAAACAGATTGATCAACCAGCTTACAATCAAGTCTAAACGCCTCAAAACGAAACTATGCCATGATTCTCAACTTCAAATCAGCACTAAAATTGAATGATTTCAATGATTTATAATATTGGCTTTCACTAGGACCAATCTAAGAGAAATACCTCACACACAATTCAGCCGAGTCCACAAAACCAAAACAGCGCTTAGTGCTCTTAAAAGTGCAATTCATAGTCATTGAAAATTTTAGATTTGATATATGCAACTTTTGGATGAAATTTTCATAAGTGCCTATCTCAGCACAACGACCACTGATCTAGAGACGGATGGTGCCATCGAAGATTCGGTCACACGACCTATTATGAGGTTCTTGCACATACAAGTAGTCCCCATTTTAATGGTCTTTTCATCTATGATAATCTCTAAGGTCATATCAAAGTGCAATGATAAGCATTCTTGTGAGACGACCTAGGGAAAACATTTTTTCATGAATGCAGAATTTTCGGTGCTTTTGCACACTTTCTTTTCTTTTTAAACATTCTGTGCTTTTGCACACTTTCTTTTCTTAACATTCATATTTCTTTGCTTTGATATTGCATGAGCTATAGTACTGCCAGTACTAAAATTGAAAGCACTACCATGGTGAAATAAACACAGCAAGAACATGTGTAAAAATATTTAACTCAAACTAGCCACCAGATCAGCAGAACATATTTTTTTATCTTTCACTTGAATATTTATGTGTCATGCGTCATATCCCTCAAAAACTATGTCATAGGCTCATAAAAAGACTAAAAGACATGAGAGCAAGATTAGTGATTCATCAACTTCATAAGATATTGCTAGCAAGCACAAAGATTAACTAAAGGTAAAAATCAAAGCTCCATGTTTTCTTCTTTTTGTGTTTTTTTATTTTGAATGTAAATAATGCACAAAGAAAAACATGAATGCATTATGATATAAATGAAAAACAAACTCTCCCTCAAAACAAACCCATTGGATGAACAATACCCAACTCCCCTCAAAGAAAAGCAGAGCGAGAAGAATCCAAAAGTTTAGTGAAAATGTCTGCCAATTATAACTCAGTGTCGATAAAAAGAAGCACAACATCATATTTCTCCACATGATCTCTAAGAAAATAATATCAAATATCAATATGCTTTTTTCTAGAATGTTACATTGGGTTCTTACCAATATCTATAGCACTCGTGTTATCACAAAAAGTGGAACATGATCACGGTTAATCTCATAATCCTTAAGTGTAGAAATAAGCCAAAGAACTTGTGAGCAACAACTAGTAGCATCAACATATTCAGCTTCGACAGTGGATTATGCAACAGAAGATTTTTTTCTAGATGACCAAGCAACAAGTGATGTTCCTAAGAAATGACATATACCACTATGTGAGATCATGTGTATGATCATTGATTTATGATGAACAAATTGGTTTGATGTTGATATGCGATGAATAAATTAGTTTGATTGGTTTGAATTGTTGAGCACTCTTGTTGGGCACAAAACACTTAGCACTTGAGAGAATTTAGCCCTCGAGAGATTTTAGCACCCAAGAAATTTCAGCACTCGGGATTTTGGATCACTCGGATTTTTGATGTTCGAGTCGGATCATGTGCGTTAAATTGTTTATTCAATAAATACACAATGTTTATAAATGATTGGAATGTTTGAGTTAGGTTGAAGGAATTGATTGGACTGCTTGAGTCAAGTTGGAAAGAACTTATGCTCGGGAAAAGGGTTTATTTATTTATTCATGTGTAGGCATTGCTTGAGAGTGAGTCGTGGTCGATGATGGGATCAGAACTAGGCTCAGGGAGGAGCTGAGGTTTAGAACGATCGAGGATGTCATGTGGAACGCTCGGGCTTGAGGATGTGATACATGAAGATGAGGTTTCCACATGGCGTACGCAGTGATGTCTGCGAATATGGAAAGAGAGCTTTCCGTATGGTATACGCGGGATGTGTGTGGATATGGAAAGAAGCGGAAAACTCGGAAGGAGTTAGGATTTGGAGGATTCGTAAGAGATATGGATTCCTAGTTGGATTAGGATTCTAAAAGTTATTAATTTCATGGCTCATGGTGGCAGCCATGATGGGATTATAAATAGACTAGAGGGAAGAGCAAACAGGGCATCCAAGAAATACGAGGATTTCGTGGCTCATGGTGGCAGCCATTAGAGTTTAGCCTTTTGCTCTCTATCTAGGGCTTTGTTCATGATTTGGTGAGGGGTGCTTTGGATTACACCTTGTATATACTCTTATGCAATAAAGATTCATCTTCTAACATCAAGGAATGTGGTATCACGTTATTTCTCTTAATGTTCATCGGTTTGCATCGTTTTGGTTTATACTATGATTTCTCTTTTACTTGTGATTTAAATCGAATTGATTCATCCAAAACCTTACTAGGACATTGAGAAAGAGATCTGTAAGGTTTCATTGGTTAATTCCTCGTATTTTTTGAGTAATTAAGGTTTTAATTTTCAGTACGAATCTATTTTGTTTTTACGTTGCAGCATCTCCCGAGGATCATAACTTCTGATTAGGAACTGATTTGAGTGAAATCTTTCGTGAAAGTTTCGTATTGAAGTCTAGTTTATTGTATTAAAATTTTAGATCAATCCAAGTTACAGTTTTAATGTTATGCTCTTTTATCGTACCTTGGTCAGGCTGTTTTTAGCTCTCAGGAGTGCTCTCGGGAAATTTGCTGAGTCCTCGAGAAAGCCCTCGAGAAATTCGAGAACTCCTCGAGAAATTTCCTAAGTCCTCAGGAATTTTAGTCTAGTCGGGGATTTTGCTGATTGATCAGGATTTAGCTTTCTGATTTTGTTTTTAGGATTATGTTTTGGGTACTACAACCATTCACCCCATTCTGGTTACCATGGTTAGCATATTTCGATCTTACAATTGGTATCAGAGCCTGATCTATGTTTTGTTTTGATCTTAACCGATCTAAACAATCACTATGACATCCGAGAGGTTTCAATTAAGCCTTATATTTTTAATGGAATTGATTTTTAGTTTTGAAAAACAGAGATGGAGGCTTACATCTTGTCACAGGGTTTTGACATATGGGAAAAGGTTTCTAAACCATATGATCCATCTTCTGATAATCAAGTTAATGACACTAATATGGTTGCTTTTGAAGCAAATTACAAAGCTTAAAACTTGATTATAAATGGTGCTGGGCGTTCTGATTTTGATTGTATCTCATTTTTCTTCTGCACATCAGATGTGAAATACTCTTTGTGCATATCATCAAGGCTCTTTCGCAATCAAGGAAGTGCGCAAAGACGTGTACAAGAAAGAGTACATGAAATTTGAGATGAAACCCGATGAAACATTGGATGAATATTTTGCTCGCTTTAACAAAATTCTTAGCAATATTCGTTCAGTTAATTCTTCTTATGTTACTAATTATACTGATTCTGAAATTACTAGACATTTTCTTAGTGGGCTTTATATATCGGTTTGGGAGATGAAAGTTATATCAATTCAAGAGTCGGTAGATATGACTACTCTTACATTGGACACTCTTTATTCAAAATTAAAAACTCATGAATTGAATGTCTTTTCACACAAGATCTCTCCTAAATCAATGGCTTTGGTTTCTTCGCATTCTAATGAGTCTTCTTCTTTTGTATCATCATCGAATGTTTGTTTATCGGCTTTAAATGCCTTATCCGATGAACAATTTGAGCAGTTTGCAGAGGAGAACTTGGCTTTGCTTTTCTACGAAAGTTGCTAAAGCTTTAAACAATGTAAGGAATAGAAGAAGAGGAGGTCTTGTTCGGTGCTTTGAATATGGTGAGACCAACCATATTCGTGTCAATTGTCCCAAGCTTAAGAAATCGTCAAAAGAAGACAGGAAGGACAGCAAGTGCTCATTCAAAGAGAGTAAGATGAAGAATCGCAACTACAAGAAGATGGTGCATCGAGCCCTTGTAGCTCTCGATCAACTTGACATGAGCGATGTAACTCAATGAGTGATGGAAGTGAAGATGAAGGTAAAGATAAAAAGAATGATCTCACTAGAATATGTCTCATGGCATGTGACATACTAGGCTCAAGCGATGATGAACTCTACAGTGATGAAAATGATGTAAAACCTACTTATGATGATTTAGCTTGTGCTGTTGTTCGTCTTGATACTAAACTGAGAAAATGCAATAAGAAAGCTAAGAAACATGAACTTGTTGTTGAATCACTAAATTCTGAAATTGATAGGCTTAAGTCTTTTATTCCTGATGATGATTCATGCAAACCGTGTGATTCTTTACAATATAAAATTATTACTTTGAGGAATGTTCATGCTTTTACTCTTCATAAGTTCAATGATAAAATTATCAAGAATGAATCTTACTTTGCTATTGGTACTATCATTCTTTCTCGAATTGTTGATGAACTATTTATTACCAAGAACTATCTAAAAAAGATAAAAATTGCTTTATATGCTAATTCTTTGGTAAATGCTTTGTACTATAGCAAATTCAAACAACTTAAGAATATAAAGAGCTCAACCATTGTAAAACATGATTCAACTTCTTATTCAAATTGCTCATTGCTTGAATTGAAACTAAAAGATACTTATGGTAGAGTTAAACTTTTGCAAAATAACTTGCTCACTCATGAGACATTGTCCTGTTCAAATTGTCACAAACAAAAGAGCATTGCTAATGTTTGTAAAAATTGTGTTGCTTTGACAAAAGAAGTTGCTTATTTACAAAGATCCTTGCAACACTTTTCAACCAGTAAAAAGAATCTCAACATGTTATTAGATACATCTAATGTGAGCACAAATCATAGAGCACTAGGTTTTGATGCTCGTGTTTATTTTACTTCTCATCAACCTACTGTAATCAAGGTTATTCAAAGGGGTAAGATTAAGGTTAAACCAGAAACAAAGCAAATAGTTTTTATATCTGCTGGAACCTTATCAAACTTAGCAACATCAAGTGCAACTGTTTCTGCATCTAAAATAACTAAACCTGTGAAGTATAATTCTACACATTGTGAAAAAGATGGACACCTGGTTCAGTTCTGTTTTAGACTTGCAAAACAACAGAAAAAGAACAGAGAAAAATCATTTGCTAAACATAAGTGGCAACGGTCACTTGTGGAAACTAGTGGAGCAGTCGGGCCACAACATTTGAAATGCTCGAGCCGACCTCAGCCAGTGGTCGGACCACGGGTTAATCGATGGGTTGATCGACAGCGCCCTGTTTTGGTAAAAGGTAAAAGTGACATTGGTTTTGCTCGAGGATTTTTACATGCTGATTTTTCTGGTCGGGTGTCTGAGTACTAGATTCCTAAATTTCTTTTATCTAACCCTAGTACTAAGACCTTGACATTTTCTCATGTGTAGGCCTCGAGAACGAGGAAGGAGAACATATGACTAGTAGACTTCGGATGTTCACGCCATATGTCTGGTGATAAAAATTTGTTCTCTTCCCTCACACGCGCATCTAGGTCTGAATTAGTGACTTTTGGGGATGCTTCTACTAGTGCCGTCATTGCTAAAGGTACAGTCAAGTTAAGTGACAAATTCATATTCAAAGATGTAGCTCTTCTTCACAATCTGAAATACAACTTGCTTTCCATATCACAAATGATTGATGAGGATCTTGAGGTGTGCCTTAAAAAATCTGATTGTAAAGTTCTTGATGCCTTCGGTGATCTTGTGTTTGAGATTTCACGTTTTGGAAGAGTTTTTAAAGCTAATTTTGGTTCACCTTCATCTTCTAAGTTTAAATGTCTAGTTACCAATTATTGTAAAGATTTATTCTTATGGCATAGTTGTTAACGGCAAAATTTGGTAAGGCCCAAGCCCAACACAGTTTCGGTGCGGTCAATGGAAGTCAAGGAATCCGGTCAAAGCACGGTCAATGAAGCCCAACCACAATACGCACGTGTGACCGGATAAAGATACGAAGGAGCTGATAAAAAGGGAGAATAGATTTTGTTGCGGAAATAAAGATGGAATCAGTTACAATCGTATCCATGTAGGACAGCAAGTCTCTGGACTATAAATATGTAACGTTTAGGTTTAATTTAGATCATCAAATCAATCAACACAACAAATTCTTGGCGCATCGCTAAACTTGCCACTAGCGAGTTCTTGCTCTCTCGCGGGGTTGCATCGCTCCGATCTCCGGCGAGAGGTAAGTTCCGCCAAACATGTATTGATTAGTAGATCTAAGGCTTCATCGGTTAAGTCCGACATCTTAATCTATGTATCGATCATGCTGTATCAGGTGCGTGGTTTAGATCAAATATATTAATCTGAGGCTTCATCAGTTAAGTTCGACATCTTAGTTTATGTATTTGATTGATGTCGCGTATCGTTCATCTGGATGAAGTGTTTGCCGATCTGATTTGTTTTATAGTACGTTATGACTTAGCGACTGTCTTGGTTCGGTCCAATCTTGCGGTCATAGTGAATAATAATGCGAAAATTGATCGGGTATGCTACAGCCAGGTTCTATCGGAGTATAAGCCGATAGGTTATCTTTCTGCGTATTTATCGTTGTATCGGGCAGCGGAATTGGGCAATTCATATCGGCCTAGCGTTATTATCTTATTTTTACATCCTGATGTCAGTCCCGATACTACTCCAGGCTGATCGGATAGTTCAGGCCGATGATTTTATCCCGATAGATCATACAGTAGATTTATTTTTTATACCATACCTCTAATATGTCATGTCATATAATTTCTACCGTGTTATCATTGTGTTTCATTTAATGTATGTTCCGATACACGTCAAAACCATCGGCTCGACAGCCGATAGGCGTTACTGCTTACGTTTCTTATTTATCTTATCAGTTGCAGGATCAAACTGATTGGCACGCCATGAACCGTAAATCTAGGACCTGCACTAGAGTTAAGCAGATCTCTCAGGCCACGCGTGTGACCAAAAACTCCACCAACAATTGTAGACTTGACCATGTTGGTTTTGATCATCTCACTCATGTTAGTGGTTTGGATCTTATTCGTGGCTTACCGAAACTTAAAGGTGTTGGTGATTTGGTTTGCTCTTCTTGTCGTCATGCCAAAATGGTTTCTAGCTCACATGCTCCTATTACCTTGGTTATGACAACTGCACCTGGTCAACTTTTGCACATGGATACTATTGGACTAGCCAGAGTTCAATCTGTTGGGGGAAATTAGTATGTTCTTGTCATTGTTGATGATTTCTCTCGGTACTCTTAGGTTTTCTTTATGGCATCTAAGGATGAAACTTTTGGTCTTTTTCGAAACTTAGTTCTTAGACTTTCTGTTGAACTCCCGGGAGCACTTAGAGCAATTAGAAGTGAAAATGGCACTGAATTGAAGAATTGTTCTTTTAAGTACTTTTGTGCTGAAAAAGGAATTGAACATCAGTTTTCCTCACTAAGAGTTCCACAACAAAATGGTGTTGTTAAAGAGAAAGAATAGAACCTTAGTTAAGATGGCTAGGACTATGCTTGATAAACATCAGACTCCTAGAAAGTTTTTGGCTAAAATAATTTCTACAGCTTGCTATATTTCAAACAGAGTTTTCTTACGATGAAAGCTGCGCAAAACTTCTTATGAACTTTGTTTTGGACATAGACCTAGTGTTTATAACTTGAGAGTTTTTGGGTGCAAATGTTTTGTGTTGAAATCTAGAAATTTGGATAAATTTGAAAAAGTTTAAAACCTTTGGAAGCAGCAAAAGTCAAGAGAATGCGAATAGATTCAAGACGGGCAACAGGAGCAAAAGTTTCTTCAAAATCAATACCCACCTTTTGGCAAAAACCCTGGGCTACGAGTCGAGCTTTGTTGCGCACCACAACCCCATCTTCACCTTGTTTGTTTTTAAATACCCACTTAGTGCCTATGGGGTTGCATCCAGGTGGCGGCTCAACTAGTGTCCGAACACGATTTCGATCAAAGTTTTCAAGCTCTTCATGCATGGCATTGATCCGGTGATTATTTGATAATGCGTGTCCAACATCACGGGGCTCAAAAGTGGCAACAAAAGCAGATTGAGTAATAACACAAAGGAGATCTTTTTGAGATCTCAAAGTTCTCGAATTCATGTTACCGATGATAAGTTGTGGGGATGTGCCCGATGGACTGCCCGAGACCCTTGGGGTCCGATAGTCACTTCAGCCAATACTTCTGAAGATGATGAAGAAGGCTCGATTGAGGTGGAAGTAGTGATCATCGGCCCATTTTCATCATCGGTCGAGGATTCAGAAGCTGTGGGATCTGTGTCATGTGCCATAGTCCCTTCATCTTCAGGAGCATCGTCGTCTTCAAAGATTGACTCTCCTATCTCATCATCTCCTGAAAGCTCAAAAGAAGGGGTTGTGCAAGGCATAGTTTCATCAAAAGATACTTCACAAGTCTCTACTAGCTGCTTGGTATCAAGGTTCCAAACTCGAAAACCGTGAGAGTTTAAGGCGTAGCCAAGAAAAACACCATCCCAGCAGCGAGACTCAAATTTGTCCAAATGCCCCCCTTTCTTGAGCACAAAGCACTTGCAACCAAATGCATGAAAGTGGCTCACTTTGGGCTGTTTACCAAACCGCAGCTCATATGAAGTCTTACCAAGGTAAGCTCGGAGAAAAATACGGTTAGCAACATGGCAAGCAGTATTCATTGCCTCAGCCCAGAAACGATGAGGAGTCCTATGCTCATCAAGCATCGTCCTGGCTATTTCTACGAGTGTGCGGTTTTTCCGTTCCACCACACCATTTTGTGGAGGAGTGTATGGTGCAGAAAATTGATGTTCAAGACCATGGTCACTACAAAAGTTGTTGAAATGAGAATTCTTGAATTCAGATCCATTATCGGACTGAATGGCTCGCATTCGCCCATTGTTCTCATTCTTCAACCTCAGGACCAGATCATGAACATGCTGGAAAGCTTCATACTTGGATTCTAAGAAAAATACCCAAGAGAAGTGAGAAAAATCATCCACGATCACTAGAGCGTACCACTTCCCACCGACTGATCGGACCCGAGCTGGACCAACAGTGTCCATATGAAGCAATTCGCCCGGATACGAAGTCATAACTTGAGTGACAGGAGTGTGAGAAGCAGTAACCATCTTCCCGTGGCGACAGGGATGACAAACCAAGTCCTTTTCTATTTTAAGTTTAGGCAATCCTTGGATGAGACCCATAGAGCTAAACCTGACAAATAGGTCAAAACTCAAATGGCCTAACCTCCTATGCCATTTTCAAAGTTCAGAAGTGGATCCAGCTATCAAACAGCGTGAAGAACCAAAAGAAACAGAGAAATCGATTCAAAAAACTTTACCAAAGGGCAAAATCTGACAAATCAATCTGCCTCTAAAGTCAACTACATAAGACTTGTTCTTCTTAAACCAAACTTCAAATCCTTCATTGAGAAGTTGCGAAACTGAGATTAAGTTGAAACCAAGTTTCCTAACCAAAGCAACATCCCTTAGGGAAAATTTCTCGGAAATGCGAATAGAGCCAACACCGAACACCTTACCCTGACCATTGTCCCCAAATGTAATATACTCTTTAGAGCTCATGGGGTTGAGGCTGGAGAACCATCTGTGATGCCCTGTCATGTGGCATGAGCATCCTGAGTCCATGATCCATATGTCCTCCAAGCCTATTAACGGCAAAATTTGGTAAGGCCCAGGCCCAATGCAGTTTCGGCACAATTGAGGGAAATCAACAAGTCTGGTCAAAGCACGGTCAATGAAGCCCAACTGCAATACGCACGTGTGATCGGATAAGGATACGAAGAAGCCGATATTATGGCTTTGCGACTGTCTTGGTTTGGTCCAATCTTGCGGTCATAGTGAAGAGTAATGCGAATACTGATCCGGTATACTGCAACCAGATTCTATCGGAGTATAAGCCGATAGGTTATCTCTCTATGTTTTATCGGCATTGGCGTCGGAATCGGGCGGTCCATATCGGCCTAGCGTTATTACGTCCTGCTTTTATGTCTCGATATCGGTTCCAATACTAGTTTATTTTACGGGTCAGATAGTCCAGGCCGATAACTTTATCCTGATAGGTTACGCGGTAAATCTGCTCTTCATAATATGTCACGTCATATAATTTCTACTGTGTCATCATTGCTCTCCATTTAATGCTTTGGTGTACGCTAACACCGTCGGCTCGATAGCCGATAGGCGTTACTGCTTATATTTTTTGTTTATCTTATCAGTTGCAGGATCAAACTGATTGGCACGCCACGAACCACAAATTTAGGACCTGCACTAGAGCTAAGTAGATCTCTCAGGCCACGCGTGTGACCAAAAACTTCACCAACAAAGCCCCATTCCTACAAAATCAATGGTCAAAAGGATGAGCAAATGGTCCGACACTGGGGTTAGCAAAACTATTGAACCAGTGTCGAGCCATCTGCTCAAAGGTAGGGAAATAGGAAGAAAAATGATCAGGACCAAAATACGAGTTTTTGTTAAAGCATTGTCCTTGCTCAAACCTTTGGTAACGAGGTCTAAAGCCGTATTGTGAACGACGTGGAGCTCTACCAATAGAACATCTTCCAATCGAAGCACGGTTATAAAAGCCATCTCCGTATCCACCACCTATATGACACGCCCTAGCCTCTAGCCTTTCACCGCACCGAGGAACATCCTGTCTACCACCCAAATGTCCATTCCTAGCTCTCTCAACCCGCTTTCTCCTAAAGCGAAACTTCTCAAGATGACCATCTCTTTTGCAAAACTCACAATGGTAGGTCATATTCTTGAAATGTGGTTGAGACTTAGGATTTTTGGCTTTGGTGGTCTTGGGTGTAGCTTCTCTGGTCTTGGAGCATTCTGGTAAAGTGTCTAGGATAGTGTGTAGATCTTTTGGCTTGGGAATCCAAGTAGACTTCTTAGGTGGAGCTTTGGGTCTCTCATGAAACATCCCATCCCTGGTCTGATCGGTTTGGAAGGTCTTGGTGGTGTGGGTCTTAAGAAATTTTTCTTCAGGGCTCATCTTACTCCACTCCACCGCCTTACTCAAAGCATTATTATATCTGTCTTGCTTTTATATCCCGATATCGATTCTAGTATTACTTTCAATTGCTTTCACAGATCAGTTGGTTCAGGCCGTTGCCGATGATTCGATAGGTTTCATAATAGATCTATTCTCGTACATCATGCACCCGATATGCTGCGTTATTTGGCCTTTACCATGTTATTATTGTATTTTATTTACAGTCATTTAATAAGATAATCCGATACGCGTTGAAACCATCGGCTCGACAGTCGATAGGCGTTACTACTTACGTTTTTCTTGTCTATCTTATCAGTTGCAGGATCAAACTGATTGGCACGCCACGAACCGTAAATTTAGGACCTGCACTAGAGTTAAGCAGAACTCTCAGGCCACGCGTGTGACCAAAAACTTCACCAACACGCTTTTTGGCACGCCCGGTGGGACACATCTTCAATGATACTTCCCGCTATGGTGGGAGAATTCGACAACAGCAATGTCGTCCAAGTCACCATGGAGGCGCTGAATGAGGAACAAAGGGTGGAGGTGCAGAAGCACGTTGACGACTACCGAAAGATGTGCCTCGAATCCTTCGGCATGACCAGATTAGGACCTGTCCAGAAAACTCAATTGCCGAAGCCCACCTTCACTGGAGAATCTAGTCAGCGGCCCGACAACCCCCTTGTCAACTTTCAAGAAGCCGTTGACCGCGCAGTCAACCACGCCCTCATCAACCAGTCAGGGGTTCTGGTCAACACTCTCCATGGGTTAATCAAGAAGACCGTCGAGGGTACTATGGCTCAGGAGCCGCTACGGGGCCCGACATACTTCCTGGTCAATCACCCTCAGGCGCCCCAGCCTCCGCAACCTCCTCGGCTGGCCCATCCACCAACTCCTATTCAACAAGGGCCGATGAGGCATGAAGCTCCATAGATCACCTACGGCATTAAGAGGAGCGTGCTGCCTGACCTCGTGCCACCAAGGGGAGCATCCAATGGTATCCCTCAGGGCTACCACCAGGCTGTGTACTTTGGAGGATAGCCCTATGCCCACAGGGAGCAGTATCACTACAACGCCACTCGACCAAACCAGTATCCTCAGGCGGCCACGTCTGATCGGTACCCCATACCAAACTAGCAAGAAGAAGACTGGGTGAACCGCATTGCCGAGGTCAGCCGTGACCAGTTTGGTCTGAAGCCCAAGGACCAAACTTACATGTATCAGAGGCAGTACCCAGAGTGGTTCGATCGGGTGCCACTGCCCAACCCATACAAGGTGCCCGACTTCTCCAAGTTCTCGGGGCAAGACTCAATCTCCACGATCGAGCATGTGAGCCATTTTCTCGCCTAGTGCGGAGAGGCATCGGCCGATGAGGTCCTCAGAGTCCGATTCTTCCCGTTGTCGCTTTCAGGATCGGCCTTTGCATGGTTTTCATCATTGCCGCCGAACTCAATCAGAGGTTGGGCAGACCTCAAGAAGCAGTTCCACAAGTACTTCTTCGTCGGCATGCACGAGATGAAGTTGATGGACCTCACAGCGGTTCGACAGAGGATGGATGAGTCGGTGCAAGACTATGTTCAAAGGTTCCGAGAGGTGCGCAGCAGATGCTATAGTATCAGTCTCAGCGATACCCAATTAGCTGAGCTGGCATTTTAGGGGTTGCTAAACCCGATCAAGGAGAGGTTTTCCTCATAGGAGTTTGAAAGTCTATCGCACCTAGTGCAGCGGGTATCGGCCCATGAGAGCCGGTTCCAAGAAGCTCGGAGGGAGAAGTTCTAGAAGAAGGTTGCGTACGCCCAAGCGTACTCATCGGACTCTAAGGAGGATGCTGAGTTCGATGCCGAAGTTAGACTCATCGAGTGGTCTAGAAACAAGAAGCCGGTTGCTTGTCCCTGGGTAAAGGCATTAGGCAAAGAAGAAAAGTATGATTTTGATATCAACACGTTTTTTGGCACGCCCGGTGGGACAGAATCTTCGACTTGTTGCTGAAGGAGAAGCAGGTCCAGTTGCTACCCAACCACGTGATCCCGCCGGTCGATAAACTGAAGAAGAGGAAATACTGCAAGTGGCACAACTCTCCGTCGCACCACACCAATGAATACAAGGTGTTTAGGCAGCAAATCCAATCGGCCGTCGAGCAGGGCCAAATTAAGTTCGACGACGGAAAGAGGCCGATGAACATCGATAGGCACTCGTTCCCCACTAATATGGTCTACATCCAGCGCCCCGATGGGTGACGTAGAGAGGGTGATAGGCGCGTCAGGGAGGAGGCGAACCAGACACAAGTTACTTCATCGGACTTGATAAACAAGTACAAGAGGAAGGCAAGTGAAGAGTATGATTACGAAGCCGATCGAGCCCCTTCACGGTTCAACCCCCACTGGAACTGCGAGTTCTTCAGGTTCTGCTGGAATAAAGGAATGTGGCTACCGTCAATGGATGATTGCCCTGAATGCGGTGGTAGCAGAATCAGTCAGAGGCCCCGTTATGATGATCAGAGAGCTTATGAAGGTGACCGGAGGACTCCTCCATGCAAACCATCGGTACACGAGCGGCTCGGGCCTGTCAGCACAGAAAACTGCCAGGGGGGTGGTGATCGTTTGTCCGATGAAAGGCATCGGCATAACCATCGGGAGCAGAATGAGCAATGGTGCCTGAGTGGCATCTTCATGAAAAACCAGAAGAGAAGGGTGCAACGTCTACGACAGAGGGAACTCCAAGAGCTTGCCGTTTGGGAGCAGGAACCCGATCGCCCTAAGAGGACCAGGCAAGAATGGCGTGTAAAAGCGAAAGCCGATCGGGATAAGGAAGAAACCGTGGGGGTCAACATGGTGTTTTTTCTTCCAGTAGAATATCGGGCCGCCCCCGATAGTGATGATGAATAGGCCGAGGCAATGGCCCAGCTGGTGCTGGCACCTCAATCGGTTATATTTAACAAGCCAAGCGAGCCCGACCATCAGCACTTGAGGCCTCTTTATATCAAGGGATTCGTAAA
>KE371474.1:25750-39415 GCA_000418225.1 Zizania latifolia | reverse complement strand
TCATGCTGTATCAGGTACGTGGTTTAGATCAAATATATTAATCTAAGGCTTCATCGGTTAAGTTCGACATCTTAGTCTATGTATTTGATTCATGTCACGTATCGTTCGTCTGGATGAAGTGTGCTCCGATATGTTTATCACTATGATTTGCTGTGGCTTAGCGACTGTCTTGGTTCGGTCCAATCTTGCGGTTATAGTGAATGATAATGCGAACACAGATCGGACATATTAAAGCCAGATTCTATCGGAGTATAAGTCGATAGGTTATCTTTCTGCGTGTTTCTCATAATTGTATCGGGTATCGGAATCAGGAGATATACATCGGCCCAGCATTATTATATCTGTCTTGCTTTTACATCACGATATTGATTCTAGTATTACTTTCAATTGCTTTCACAGACTAGTTGGTTCAGGCCGATGCCGATGCCGATGTTTCGATAGGTTTCATAATATATCTATTTCTCGTATATTGTGCACCCGATATGCTGCGTTGATTGGTCTTTACCATGTTATTATTGTATTTTATTTACAGTCGTTTAATAAGATAATCCGATGCCGATGTTTCGATAGGTTTCATAATATATCTATTTCTCGTACATTGTGCACCCGATATGCTGCGTAGATTGGCCTTTACCATGTTATTATTGTATTTTATTTACAGTCATTTAATAAGATAATCCGATACGCTTTGAAACCATCGGCTCGACAGCCGATAGGCGTTACTGCTTACGTTTTTCTTGTCTATCTTATTAGTTGCAGGATCAAACTGATTGGCACGCCACGAACCGCAAATTTAGGACCTGCACTAGAGTTAAGCAGATCTCTCAGGCCACGCATGTGACCAAAGACTTCACCAACATCTACTCACTCTTTGGTTTCCAAGTTTTCTAAGATTATGTATAGAGAGTTTGAGATGAGTATGATGGGCGAGTTGACGTACTTTTTAGGACTACAAATCAAGCAAACAAAATATGTCACTTTTGTTCATCAGAGTAAATACACCAAGGATCTTCTTCTGCATTTTGACATGGAAAATTGCAAGCTGATTTCTACACCGATGGGAGGTGCTTCTACTTTAGATCCTGATGATGATGATGATGAGCCTATTGATCGAAAGGAATATCGCAGCATGATCGACTCAGTTTTGTATCTCACTGCATCGAGGCCAGACATTCAATTTTCTGTTTGATTGTGCGCTCGATTTCATGCTTCTCCTCGTGCTTCACATCGTCAAACTGTCAAGCGTATACTCAGGTATCTCAAGTTTACTCAAGAATTTGGCATATGGTACTCTACTTCCTCAAGTGTTAGTTTAAGAGTTTTTTCTGATGTTGATTTTGGAGGTTGTAGAATTGATAAAAAAAGTACAAGTGGTACATGTCATTTCTTGGGTATATCACTTGTTGTTTGGTCATCTAGAAAATAATCTTCTATTACACAATCCATTGTTGAAGCTGAATATGTTGCTGTTGCTAGTTGTTGCTCACAAGTTCTTTGGCTTATTTCTACACTTAAGGATTGTGAAATGAACTATGATCGTGTTCCATTTTATTGTGATAATACAAGTGCTATAAATATTGCTCACAAAGCATATTGATATTCGATATCAATTTCTTAGAGATCATGTGGAAAAAGGAATGTTGTGATTCTTTTTATGGACACTGAGTTGTAATTGGCAGACATTTTCACTAAACCTTTGGATTCTTCTCATTTTGCTTTTCTTAGAGGGGAATTCAGCGTTGTTCATCCAATGGGTTTGTTTTGAGGGGAGTTTGCTTTTTCATTTGTATCTTAATGCATTCAAGTTTATCTTTGTGCATTGTTTATATTTAAAATAAAAACAAAAAGAACAAAACATAGAGCTTTGATTTCTACTTTTAGTTAATCTTTGTGCTTACTAGTAATATCTTGTGAAGTTGATGGATTACTAGTCATGCTGTGCTGATCTAGTGGCTAGTTTGAGTTGAATATTCTTTCACATGTTCTAGTTGTGTTTATTTCACCATAATAGTGCTTTCAATTATAGTACTGGCAGTACTATAGCTCGTGCAAATGTCAAAAATCAAAACTGGTTGAAAAGAAAAGAAAGTGTGCAAAAGCACATAAAGTTCAAAAAATGAGCAAAATCACAGAAAAATCTACATTCATAAAAAAATGTTTTGCCTATGTCGTCTCACGAGACTGCTTATCATTACACTTTGATATGAACTTAGAGATGATCATAGATGACCAGACCATTGAAATGGGGACTGCTTGTAGGTGCAAGAACCTCACAATAGGTTGTGTGACCGAAGCTTAGATGGCACCATCTATCTCTGGATCAGTGGTCGCTGTGCTAAGATAGGCACTTGTGAAAATTTTATACAAAAGTTGCATATATCAAATCTGAAATTTTCAATGACTGTGAATTACACTTTTAAGAGCATTAAGTGCTGTTTTGGTTTTGTGGACGCGGCTGAATTGTGTGTAAAGCATTTCTCTTAGATTGGTCCTAGTGAAAGCCAACATTATAAATCATTGAAATCATTCAATTCTAGTGTTGATTTGAACTTGGAATTATGGCTTAGTTTCATCTTTAGGCTTTTAGACTTGATTGTTAGCTGGTTGATCTATTTATTTCATTTGTATTGCAAACCTTGTCACGTGGATTGCTTTAGGTACACTTCAAAGCTCTCAAATCAAGAAATTGAAAAAAATTGATGTTCTCATGATAATTTCTCTCTTTTGCTTCACTTGATGAAATCATTGTCAAAGGGGGAGAAAAATTTAGGGGAGAAATTGGGGAGAAATCGTGCTTTTTAATGGTGTTGCCAATGTGTTCATCAAGGGGGAGATTGTGAGATCATGTGTATGATCATTGATTTATGATAAACAAATTGGTTTGATGTTGATATGTGATGAATAAATTGGTTTGATTGGTTTTGATTGGTTTGAATTATCGAGCACTCTTGTCGGGCACTCAGCACTTAGCACTCGAGAGAAATCAGCCCTCGAGAGAAATCAGCCCTCGAGAGAATTCAGCTCTCAAGAGAATTCAGCTCTCGAGAGATTTCAGCACCTGAGAGATTTCAGCACTCAGGATTTTGGATCACTCGGATTTTTGATGTTCGAGTCAGATCATGTGCGTTAAATTGTTTATTCAATAAATACACAATGTTTATGAATGATTGGAATGTTTGAATTAGGTTAGAAAGAATTGATTGGACTGATTGAGTCAAGTTGGAAGGAACTTGTGCTCGGGAAAAGAGTTTTTTTGTTTGTTCATGTGCAGGCATTGTTTGAGGGCGAGTCATGGTCGATGATGGGATTGGAACTATGCTCAGAGAGGAGCTGAGGTTCAGAATGGTCGAGGATGTCGTGCGGGACGCTTAGGCTAGAGGATGCGGCTCGTGAAGATAAGGTTTCCATATGGCGTACGCGGGGATGTGTGCGAATATGAAAAGAGAGGTTTCCATATGGTGTACGCGGGATGTGTGTGGATATGGAAAGAAGAGGAAAACTCGGAAGGAGTTGGGATTTAGAGGATTCATAAGAGATATGGATTCCTAGTTGGATTAGGATTCTAAAAGTTGTTACTTTCGTGGCTCACGGTGACAGCCATGATAGCATTATAAATAGAATAGAGGGGAGAGCAAACGTGGCATCCAATATGTACGAGGAACAAGAGAAAAATTAGGGTTTAGCTTTTTGCTCTTCATTTAGCACTTTATTCATGATTTGGTGAGGGGTGCTTTGGATTGCACCTTGTAAACAATATTATACAATAAAGATTCATCTTCAAGCATCTAGGAGTGTTGTATCACGTTCTTTCTCTTAATGTTCTTCGGTTTGCATCGTTTTAGCTTATACTGTGATTTCGCTTTTACTTATGATTTAAATCGAATTGATTAATCTAAAACCTTGCTAGGACATTGAGAAAGATATCTACAAAGTTTCATTAGTTAATTTCTCTTATTTTATGAGTAATTAAGGTTTTAATTTTTTGTACGGATTTGTTTTGTTTTTACGCTACAGCATCTCCCAAGGATCATAACTTTTGATTGGGAACTAGGATTTGAGTGAAATCACCCGAGAAAGTTTCGTATTGAAGTATAGTTTATTGTGTTAAAATTTTAGAATAATCTGATTTACGGTTTTAAAGTTACGCTCTTTTTACCATACCTTGGTCAGCCTATTTTCCGCTTTCGGGAGTGCTCTCAGGAAATTTGCTGAGTCCTCGAGAAAGCACTCGGGAAATTTGAGAACTCCTTAGGAAATTTCCTGAGTCCTCGAAAATTTTAGTCTGGTTAGAAATTTTGCTGATTGGTCAAGAATTAGCTTTCTGATTTTGTTTTTAGTGTTATTTTTTGGGTACTACAACCATTCACCCCCTCTGGTTGCCATGGTTAACGTATTTTGATCTTACACCCTAGTACTCTTTCTATCAATTCTACAGCCTTCAAAATTAGCATCAGAAAAAGCTCTTAAACAAACGCTCGAAAAAGTAAAGTACCAAATGCCAAATTCTTGAGTAAACTTGAGATAATTGAGTATACGCTTGACAGCTTGACGATGTGAAGCACGAGGAGAAGCTCGAAATCGAGCGCACAAATAAACAGAAAATTGAATGTTTGGTCTCGATGCAGTGAGATATAGAAGTGAGCTGATCATGCTGCGATATTCTTTTTGATCAACAGGCTCACCATCCTTGTCAGGATCCAAAGTACAAGTAGCTCCCATTGGTGTCAAAATTGGCTTGCAATTTTTCATGTGAAAACACCAAAGAAGATCCTTGGTGTACTTACTCTAATGGCTTCAATTCTAGCAAAAGGAGCAAAAGTTTTGTGAAAATCCAAACCTTCCACCTGAGTAAAACCTTGAGCAACAAGTCTAGCTTTATTTCTAACAATTAAACTATCGTCATTCTAATTAGTTTGAATAACTCATTTAGTTGCAATAATGTTATGTCCTTGAGGAGGTTCAACCAAATTTCAGACTTTATTGCGTTCAAAGTTTTCAAGTTCTTCATGCATGGCACTAATCCACGATTCATCAGTTCGAGCATGAGAAATATCTTTGATTTTAAAAGAAGCAACAAAAGCTAATTGAGCATGAGAGTCGAGAGATGCAAACATAGAACGAGTGACACGCTCATTACCGATTATTTGTTTAGGATGGTGTTGACGTTAAATGTGCAAAGGAGCATAAACATCTCGAGAAGTGTCTTGTACAACATCTTCGAGGGATGAAGTGATCTCTCGAGGAACATCTGAAGTTATTGAGACTGCATATCCTTGTGGTCGGTATTGCTCCTCGATTGCCTCTACGTGCTTGTCGGACCCGACCCGGACGTTGGTCTGATTGCCAACTGCATCAACGTCTTTGTCATCACTTTCTTCGACAAAGATGCTCCCATCCTCCTCCTGAATCTATGCACCTGTACCTGTTACATCGGGTCTAGTATCAAGACTAGCCTCATCAAAAGTGACTTCACAAGTCACCACAATCTTATTAGTTTCTAACACAAGTACACGGTATCCTCGAGTATGAGCATGGTAACCAAGAAAAATGCCATCATGAGACAAGGCATTTAAAGCTGATAAACAAACATTCGAAGATGATATAAAAGAAGAAGATTTATTAGAATGCGAAGAAACCAAAGCTGTTGATTTAGGAGAGATCTTACGTGAAAAGACATTTAATTCATGAGTTTTCAATTTTGAATAAAAAGTATCCAATGTAAGAGTAGTCATGTCTACCGACTCTTGAATTGATATAACTTTCATCTCCCAAACCGATATATCAAGCCCACTAAGCAAATATCTAGCAATTTTAGAATCAGTATAATTAGTAGCATAAAAAGAATCAACTGAATGAAGATGGATAAGAATTTTGTTAAAGCGGGCAAAATATTCATCCAAGGTTTTACCGGGTTTCATCTCAAATTTCATGTACTCCTTTTTGTACACGTCTTTGCGCACTTGCTTGATTATGGAAGAGCCTTGATGATAGGCACGGAGAGCATTCTATATCTAATGCGTAGAAAAAAAATGAGAAATACAATCAAAATCAGAACGCCTAACATCATTGATAATCAAGTTTCGATCTTTGCAATTTGCTTTCAAGGTAACCTATTAGTGTCATTAACTTGATTATCAGAAGGTGGATCATATGGTTTAGAAACTTTTTCCAAAATATCAAAACCCTATGACATGATATAAGCCTTCCATCTTTATTTTTCAAAACTAAAAATCAATTCCATAAAAAATATAAGGCTTAGTAGAAAACCTCTTGGATGCCATAGTGATTGTTTAAATCGGTTAAGATCAAAACAAAACAGAAACCAAGTTATGATACCAATTGTAAGATCAAAATACACTAACCATGGCAACCAGAGGGGGTGTGAATGGTTGCAGTTCCCCAAAACTGACACCAAAAATAAAATCAGTGAGCTAATTCTTGACCAATCAATAAAATTCCCGATTAGACTAAAATTCCTGAGGACTTGGGAAATTTCCCGAGGGGTTCTCAAATTTCCCGAGGGCTTTTTCGAGAACTCAGCAAATTTCCCGAGAGCACTCCCGAGAGCTTCCCGAGGGCAGAAAATAGCCTGACTAATGAACGGTAAAACGAGCATAACTTTAAAACCGCAACTTGGATTGATCTAAAATTTTAACACAAGAAACAAGACTTCAATACAAAAATAAAACTTTGCAGATCTCTTTTTTAATGTCCTAGCAAGGTTTTGGATGAATCAAATCGAATTAAATCATAAGTAAAAGTAAAATCATAGAATAAACCAAAACGATGCAAATTTCCTCGAGAGCCAAGTGCTAAGTGCTCGACATCTCGACCAAAGTGCTTGACCACTCAAACCAATCAAGACCACTTTGTTCAACATCAAACTAATTTTTTCATCACTTATCAATGATCATACACATGATCTCACAACAACAAAGAGCCCACTTTCCATTAGAGGCTAGAGGGGGTTGAGTTTGAGGTCACCCTTAGTGACTTTGCTGCTATCCTTGTCCTAGATAGCAATGATCTCTTTGCATATCGTCTGGATCAAGAACCCGTGCTAGCAGCTGATGTAGTATCTTTTCTGTATGAGCCGAGAAACTTCATTGAAGGCAAGATAGAGGGTCTTTCACCGTTCTTCGTAGTGCTTTACAGCATTTTCCGAAAGACCCTTCTGTCGAAGCTTGTGGAATCGTCATCATTGCTGGGCAGCCCACAACCTGCTATTGATCATGAGGGAGGACAGAGGGCTGTTCAGTGTGTCTCACTTCCTCTGGAGCGAGATTTGGACCACCTCTGTCTCTCTAACCAAGAGTTGTGTGTATGCCCCATACATTCAACTTGTGATTGATAGAGTCACTCACCGGAAGATGATCCATGAGGTAGAGCACCGAGGATACACTCCCCAGGCGCCATCTTCTAGAGCTCCTCCTAGCCAGTCCTCCTCCTCCTGCTGGCTCTAGGCGTGCTCCTCCAACTCAAAGGACCGTGGCTCATTCCAGCCCCGCCATGATGTGACGAAAAAGCGATAAATTTGCTACTTTAGCAATCAGGCATCCTCCCATGAAGCCTCTATCTGATTCTGATGAGGAGTTCGATCTAAATGTGTTCCTGACTGCACCAACTCCTATGTACACTTCTTTGGATCCGACGCAGGGTCTTCCTAGCAGCAACAGCAGCAACCTCCTTCATAGCAGCAATCTTCCTCGTCTGATGATGATGATGATGATGATGGAAGAGAGGATGACTTTGAGTGAGCCATTTTGTTGCTTTCTCTCTTTTTGGAGTCTTTGATGCCAAAGGGGGAGAAAAATCAAAGAAATCATCGTCGTTGTTTAGCTCCTTAGTTTTTCTCGCTTTTTGACTCAAAATTGTAATCCGTGTCATGAACAATTGGCTTGTAATAATGTCTTATCACTCTTATGCTTTGATGTATGATATGGATGATATGATGTAATGAACAATTTGCTTAAGATTAATGTTTAATTATGTTCATTTCATTTATATGCCCTAAATGCGATACATGCCATATTCACTGTTGTTATGATGTTGCATGCATTTAGGGGGAGCTTTATTGTTAATATTCATTTCTTACGCAATTTTTATCACTTCTTTGATCATGTTGTCACCAATCACCAAAAATGGACAGATTGAAAGTGCATCTTGACGCATTTAGGCCCCTAATTTGTTTTAGTGTATTAATGACAATTGTGATAAAATGCTACTAATCTTGTTGCTAAGATGAATGCAGAAACCGAAGCACAAAGCGGCGTTGCAATTCAAGCAATTCTGGAAAAAACGCTCTTTTTAGTGCAACATAGGCTCAATGGTGCGAAATATTTTCTTTTCATAAGAAATTGAGTCTAGGTATGCCGTACTATCAAGACAGATGCATTCAACAGTGTTCCAAAACTTGTGCTCAAAGAAAAATCCATCTTTTTGGAAAGTTTTTGGATTTATTTTAAGTTGAACCCTGATTTTCCAACAAAGCCAAATAATCCTGATCAATCCGAAGTATCCGAGATTTTGGTTCTGTTCTGAAATATTTTGTACGTCGGAGTATCTGGGTCAAGCCGGATAATCCGAAAACAATGTTCTGTTTGGATTTTCTCTAAAACTCGGAACATTCGGATTCATCCGGATGATCCAAAAATTTTATTCTGTTGAAGTTGTTTTTGTGAGTCGGAACATCCGAACAATATTGGATGATCCGAAAATTGCTTTTTGTTGGATTTTATTATGTGGCCCGGAACATCCGAACAATGCCGGATGGTCCGAGAATTCCTTTATGTTCGAATTTATTTTGAGGCCTAGAATATCTGATCAAAGCCAGACAATCCGAAACAATCATTCTGTTTGTTTAATTTCTTAGTCCAGAACATTCAGTTCGGTCCGAATCATCTAGATGAACAGTGCGCGGTTTTTATTTCCAACAGCCAGTTTTGGGAAAGGGGTATAAATATCTCATTCTACCATAATTGAGGCACTCTCTCTTTCTTGTGCTAGATCTAGAGCAAATAATTGGGATTCGAGTTGAGAGTTCTTCACAAAACTTCTAGAGTTCTTTGTGATTCATTCTTGTGGAAGTTTGTGTGAGGGTGTGCGTATTGGTTTCTTGGGAAATCTTGAGCACAAAGTCTTTGGATCGCTCTTGTTCTCAACAGATCTATACTCTTGGAGGGAATCCCTCCTAGATGGCTAGGCATCAATCCACGAGCATCTAAGAGATTGTAGTTGCCCAGTCAAGTTTGTACAAGGCTTTGCCTCAGCTTCAAAGAAGTAATGAGTAAAAACCAAGGCCAACCTCGGTGAGCGCTTGGTGAGGAAGAGGGTTGAAAGAGACCTGGCCCTTTGGGGTTCCTCAACGGAGACATAGGATCGTGGGATCCGAACTTCGGTAAAAATCATCGTGTTAATATTTGTTCTACTAGTCTTTGTTTATTTATTGCCCTATTTGTTAACTAGCAAGGCTCTTTTACATGTCTATTTAAATTCTACATTCATAGATAGTTGGCTAGGTTTACCTATGTATATCGTACTTTTGTTTATCTGGAATGCCCGGATCATCTAGATACACCCGGACAATCTGAACCTCGGATAGTCTAGTTTTTATCTGGTTCCCGGAGTATCCGACTAAGCCCGAATAGTCCGGGTCCTAGAAGTTTAAACTGATCATTTTTTTTAGAATTTTTAGATTGCCTATTCACTCCCCCCTCTAGTCAACTTTCACTCATACACTCCTTCACTCTCCTAAGCTAGATCTTGAGCAATTCTTTGCAATTTCACTTGAGAGTGCAACCAAAATCTTCTAGCAATCTTCTTGCTTCATCTTCTTAGAAGATTTTGTGTGGTTGAGTTCATCAATTTTCTTGATAAATCTTGAGCACAAGGAATTGGGCCTACAAATCTTTCAAAGGATTTGTTACTCTTTGAGGTGTTGCCTCCTAGACGGCTAAGTGTCAATCCACGAGCATCCAAAGTGACTGTGATGTGCCCGGAGCAGTTTGTATGCTCTCTACCAGTCTACCATGACTTTGACAAGGTAACTAGTGGAAATCCAAGCTCGACCTCGGTGGGCGCTTGGTGAGAAAATGGGTTAAAAGAGACTCGACCTTTTGGGCCCCTCAATAGAGACGTAGGATCGTTGAATCTGAACTCTGAGAAATAATTCATGTGTTCATCGTGTTCTTATTATGTTTGCTAGCTTATATTTTCATATAGCTTGATCTACTTGCTAGCTAGCTTGCTCTACATTTTGTTGTGTAAAAGTTGTTACTAACAATCTTACTCATACTTATATTCACTTAGATTGTTAGCTAGATTTAATTTCATATATGTTTGCTAGTTTTCTTGTGTGCCCAGAACCTTCAGATCAACCTGGAGCAACCGAGATTTCCTCTGGCTCCCAGAATATCTGGATTCACCCAGAACTTCTGAGCCTAAGAAATCTTGAACTAACATTTTTCCACGAGAAATTTTTAGATCGTCTATTCACCCTCCTCTAGGCAACTTTCAGTAAGTGCATAGGATTAGAAAGTGATATATTAGTAATCCCATGCATATTGGAGTCATATTGAGGATGGGAAGACTGACATCGAGTTCGCCAGTTCGACTGAGCACTTAGGACCTATTGACAAAGCCACTTGTGGGTGTTGAGTTCTTAGAGCTTAGTGTAAGGATTGGTGTTGAGAAAGTTTAGTAAGTGCACATGATTAGAGAGTGATATATATGTTACTAGTCCTGCACATATAGGAGTCATTGTGAGGTTAGTATATTTCCATCAAGTTTTTGTAAGATTAGTAGGTTTCATAGTAGTATACGTTTTGTATATTTACTATGATTCGTTTATCTCTTTAAACAAAAGTTGTTTGCAATCTTTTGTATTTAGCAACGGGGAGGTCTTGGGCTCGTGTGGTGGTAATGAGGCGTAATTGTGATCGGTGATGATCTCGTCGGCTCACTGTGCGGCATGGTTGAGGTCAACTCGTGACGTGGGCGGCGCGCTGGCAGCTCGAGAGAGGCAGAGGAGTGTGTAGGGATGGATATGGATGTTAAAATACTTGAATTATCCGTTTTAATATCCGATAAACTATAAATGTGGATATCCATATTCGTATCTGAATTAAATGTGGATGATAAATGAAAACATCCGAATTTGTTTGGCAAATATGGATATGGAAACAGATATCTGAATTTTTGTTGATGAATGTGGATATGGAAATAGATATATCCGTTTTCGTTTTAGTATTTCACACAAATCAGACTATTAGAGACTCAGGATGACATGGCATCGCTATATTAATATGTGTGGTTTATTTATTCTTTATATAATTGTAAAACAGTTAAATTAGTGGGGTTTTCTAGCAGTACAAGGTAGTAGGATGATTAAATCATCGTTTCTTTTTTATTTGCAAACTATTAATTTGAATTTGAACAAATTCTTTAAGTAGTTGTGAAAATGGTTTTATTTGTACACTTCATGGTCATACAAGCAATAGATTATATGTGCATAATTTGTGTGTTTGATATTATATATTATTGTTGGTCTAAACGTATATTATTGAAGTGTAGAATAGAAAAAAACAACTATCGCATATGTTTCTATTGCGTTGCTAAAGTGGAAATATTTGGTTGGTTGATTGATTATGTTTAATTCATAAAATTTTAATTGATTATATTTGTGGCACATATTTATATGTACCATTCACAAAATTTTTGTTGATTAATCGAATTTGATCCATTGAAATATAGACGGATTTCACACTTTTCATTTTTATATTAATTTCAAATTAAACTTAGTAAACATCCGGATGCGGATTCGAATTTGAACTATCTGTTTTGTATTCGTATTCAAAAAATATATGTATCCATATTCGAATACGAAATAAAATATGGTAAATAGTGACATTCGAATTCAATTCCATGCGTATTCGATCCGAATCCATCCCTAGGAGTGTGTCGCCCCCTTGCTTCGGTGCGAGTGCACGGACGGGAGGAGAGAAAGAGAGGCGCTACCACTCGCTAAGACTGACCGGTGGTCCCTAGGGTCAGTGGATCCTAATGGCTCCGAGCTAGGGCTGGAAACGAGCCGAGCCTGGCTTGGAAGAAAATAAGTTCGGCTCAGCTCGCTCATGATCTGAGCTGAAAATCTAGGCTCGGCTCGGCTCGTTGTGTGGCTTGAGCCAGCTCGAGTTGGCTAACGAGCTGAGCAATTTCAATATATGTTGTATGCAGAATACAAATTAAAACATCTAACTTTAAACATGATACATTGATATGTATTATATTTAAGAATAAAATATGAATGATTAATAAAAATCATGATATACACTAAAAACTAGGTATTACACTAAAATAAAATGTTTTATAGGTTAAAATTATAAAAATAGATCAAGCTCACAAGCCAAACGAGCAGCTCGTGAGCTGGCTTATGCTCAGCTTGGTTCAGAACCGAGCCAAAACACCGGCTCGGTCTTAGCTCATTTTAACTACGAGCTGAGCCACTCTGAACCGAGCCTCGAGCTGGCTCACGAGTCAGCCAAATTTCCACCCCTACACCGAGTAAGGTACTTTGACCAAAAACAACTTGCTACGTTGACCGCTTCAGTTTTGCAAGCTACTGAGTAGTGCAAATTCTAAATTCTAGTTTAGGGTAGAAAGGTTCATGTTTTACAGACCGGCAAAGTTTGATAGAATATATTATAGGGTTCATCCGCAGAAAAATTGCAAAATGGGGTGCTTGTTACGGTTTTAATCCCTCTTGAGCGACACTGACTGATTTAATTGAGGTACTAAGTTAGCTCTAATTTAAGTTACAAAAGTTTTTCCGTAGGATGTTTAGGAATTTTTTCAGGAATATGGGCTGAACATAACGATTAAGAGAAATTTTCTTGACCAATTTAATTCATGTAAATGCAATTACGCATATGCAAGAAATCCCAAAACAAAGAAAATACCGTTGCTCACAGAAGGTACGCTTATTATTTCCAGGGTTTATATTTTACAACTTTTACAGTTTTGGGTACGTTACATGTATATCAATTCTGTATACAGATATATCCAAAATTTGGACAAAACAAAAAATAAAGTCAGAAAAGAAATCTTTTGAGTTTCTTAAAGTAAGCTCACTGAAATTTTCAATACGCATGGAAAAAGAAATGTGCAAATGACGATTAGTGTGGACGTCTGCAATCAACTGCAATCCGACCCGATATATTCAATGACCGCTACTGGGTCAAGTTATAATATATATAGCTGATATCTATCTTATCTTGCTTTACAGGTCATGGTCAATGCAATTGTAATCCAAATCCAGTTCTGCTTCTCATATAGTACTTCCGACGACCCGATGACTCATGCAGATCAATAATGCATGCAGCTCAAGTATCCCGCATTATTGGCCAAATTGCCGGCCATCACTCATCAGCCTAAAGGAAAATCGAAAGGCCAGCCCATTTAACTGAGTAACCCTAAAATTACTTTTCTCTCCTCTATCTCTCTCCTCTCCTAGTCCAGTAAGGAGCCATAGGCTGTCACTCTCACCTCTCCTTGTCGACCTGCGCACGCTGCCGCCGCTGCCTCCCCACACTACTACAGAAAACGTTTTTCCAGACGAGAGCCTTTTTTTTTACAGGCGGAATAAAGTTGGACCGCCTGCAAAGAGAG
>KE371474.1:0-11769 GCA_000418225.1 Zizania latifolia | reverse complement strand
CAAGACCTGCAAAGAATAAGGGGAGAAAGGGAAGAAGCTAGGTCAGAACTCAGCAAAGCAAGGGAAAAACTGCTAAGTGTGAAGAAAGACAAGGAGAGAACCGAGGAAGCGAAAAAGCGTCTGGAGGCGGAAAACAACAAACTGAAGCAAAAAATCAAGCAACATGAGCAAAAGGTTTCTAACTGTACTGCTAATATCATCGAATAATTAAAAATATGTATTGCTGGTAAACACAGAGATATTTTATATTTTGGCTCAATCCAGCAGCTGATATGCCTTTTGTGTGCAGGGAGGGAATGCTGCGTTGCGTGTCGTGGAGCGGGAGGTGCATCGAGAGGTGCATGAAGTAGTCCAGCTTCGCGCATATAAACAGGTATTGAAGCACGATGGAAAGGGCAAGGAGATAGTGCGTGGCCATTAGCTGCATGCGTTTGTAGGGAGCTATCAGAACTCGCAGATTACTGATAGCTATGCTTCAGTAATCCCGTTGCATTTTAGTGGCAATTAGCAAATAAGACGGCCATGCAGCGTGAGGTGTTGTTCACGACATGGCCGTAGTTTAAGCTAGTTTGCTCGCTGCCATGACTGCTTCGTGCAAGGCACGAATCAAGCGATCATGGCGGCCCTATCGGGGCACTACGAGAAGTGGCCGTTCCAGGAAATTTTTCTTACGTTTCTATTCATACTTTAAAACTTCAAAATATGTCATAAATATAGTATTTGTATATCATACCTTAATGAATCCACTAAAATCAACATTTAAGTCTGTAAGTCATGAAACTACAACATAAGTAGTTCAAATATAAAATATCTAACATAAACAGGAATTTACAATACCACTTCTTCTCTACTCTTCAAGTTTTCGTACTCATGAAAGTTTTAATGATGTCATCTTCACTAACTTTTGAGAACACATTTCTCAATAAAAGTGACTAGACAATCATTCAATAATTTCTCAACTATTTTAATAAAAGTTTCTCCCACTATGTTTATAGAAACCGAAACCTCCTTCTAGATAACATAATGGGTCAAGATCCATATTTTACTAATTTCTAGTAAGTTTTGGCATCACTACTAAAAAACTAGTGACACCTTGTTAATCATATCTCTATGTGACTCTTGCTTGTTGGGAAGCATCACCATGCTCCGGTCCTAACCTATGCCATAAGGTCCAAAACCATTTTCATAACCTTATTAAGCAAACTAAAGGCTTCCGCATATAGATGTCCGACATCTATTCCAACTAGCAATAATAATTGACGTCACTCTACTTTGGTAGACCTACTAAATAACGATCACCACCATGTTAAGTGTAGCAATTGGAAAGACATAAACACTTAATTTTTCTTAAGAGATTCTATCCTAATAAGGCAACATATCACATATGACATTGTATAAAAGTAAGATAGTAAATATCACAGATAAACATATTCAATTGTGAAGTAGTATGTCCCATTTATATTGTGATCTCCATCTCCATATTGATATAGATGATTTCCATCCTCCTCATCGTTCTTTCAGGCCACCATGCTTGAAATCCTGCAATCTTAAGTCTACACTACTATTATAATAGCTAGAAAAAGAAGATTACAAATATTGATTCAAGCATCTAAGTCGACACGTAGGACGGCAAATACAAAAAAGACAGCTATCTAATAGCTGAAATTCATGACATGCAAGCTATGTATAAGAGTTACATGCATCACATACATCTCTTACAAATCATATAGGGACATACTTTTCACATCATTCTCTGTAAAAACAAGTTAAACGTAGAATCGTATTCTACCTAATGATATGAACCCATGGCGCTATATAAAGGGGTACACACGGCGGTCCCGCTAGCCAGTTAGCGGGCAAGGGGTCGAGGGGGAAGCCGCCCCTCGCGTGTTTCAGGGCAGCGCCCTGGCCTCCTACGAAAATCATACATCCGATCTATAGAATTGCTATTGAAAAAGTACTCAAGACAACCAATTTATCCCGATCTGAGACTATCTTAGAAAGTTAGATTTCCCATTGATTTGAGGTGGTCGGCCGACTGATCAGCAGTCGGTAATCTGATCAACCAACCGATCGGTAGTTAGGAGCCCAACCAACCAACAGATTGGCAGTCGGTCAACTCGACTAGCTAACAGGTCAACGGTCGGCTGAGACAGTCGGATCCGTAACCTACTCAGATTACGATATGTGTTTGCATCCGATGCAACAACATATTGTGATTCAATTGTTATGATCCGATCTATAACTACCCCTTAACCGATTGATCTCATCAACCTATGCTACCAATCGATTCATCACATGAACCGATTGATCTAGACTGTAATACATTCAATCTATTACAACCGCATATCCACTGTATGCATCGATCTATATCATAATCTACGCAAGATGGCTCTGATACCACTGTTGGGGAACACAGAGGCTACGCTAGCTAAAAACAAAAATTTTGTACCATGGACACCAGGAAATCTTGCTAGAGAAGGATCATAGATCATCACTACTTGATGCATAGCACAGCGGAAGAGATGTTGGAGTAGTAAACCGATCCGACACGCGTGCGCCGATGTGGTCGGGAGACAACCGATCCAATCTCCTATTCTTTAGTCGTTGATGACGCCGATCCAATCAGGGGTGTCGATGCCAATGAGTGAAGCAGTGTAGCGACACCTCTACTAAAATCCACACATCTAGGGGTGCAACACCGGCCGATAGTGTACTAGCACTTAGGCGGTCGGTGTGGTGGTTGGGCTCAGGAAAGATGACGGTGACTAGGATTTGCTCGTGGTGGCTAACAGATTAGCATGTGCAAAGGCACCCCATGCATGTGCCTCTCGGCCTTATATTTATAAACGTCCTAACTTGGACCCATCCGAGCCCAATTAGGACTCTATTCATATCTCTATCTGATTTCATTGGATCTCTGTCCAAACTGAGCCCGATTCGAATCTAGTGTTCCAACCCATTAAGTGTGTGACCCTATAGGTTCACATATACCTTGGTTAATGTATAAAAACTCCTTTCTAGTACTCCATTAATAGCAGCCTCTAGCAAAGCATATTAACCTGTAATATCTCATGTACAAATCACTTTGCCTCATGATATTAATCGAGCACATGGTGAGACTTGTGTCATCCTATCAATAGTGATGGAATTGTGCCCAAGAGAATTCTGGGGGAATCGAAAGTTCTGGCTGAGGGCCGGAAGTTCTGGGTTCTAGAGCATCCGGAAGTTCTGGGCCAGCCCCAGTTTCGGTTTCTGGAGGAGCCAGAAGTTCCGGGCCTGCCTGGACGAACCGGAAGTTTCGGTTAGACCGGAAGTTCTGGGTCAAAATAAATTTGATACAGAAGGTTATTTTCGAAAGTTCCTAGTAGAACCAAAAGTTCTGGTCCAGGCAAACAGATTAGATATGTTGGGCTTTTATACAGATTAAAGGCCCGTGATAGGGCACTATATAAAGAGAAGAGGGGCTAGCACGAAAAGGCTGCTTCTATTGCTCCTGGTTGAGAACCCTAGCCGCCACCTCTCTCCTTGCTACGCCTGTTGTAGCGATCTCTCCCTGGATCTCGTGAGTGGTGCTAGCACGCTGGCGCGAGGTGATCCTGTCCCCAGACGTGTGGATACCGTAGAGGCACTACTCCAATAGTGGTGCTTGTCTTCCTCCTGTGGAGATCGTCGGGTTACGTCGACTTCGCCACAGACGAATGGACGGAGCCAGGAGAGGCCGATCAAGGACGCGCTTTATCGACTCTACTTCCGCTGCCCGAGCGTGTCTCGTGGCTCAAGGTAATGATCCATGATCCCATTACATGCATGGTTCCTAGGCTAACGGGGTAAATTTTTAAAATTAAACGCTAGCGTAGCCTCCCCATAACCCAACAGTGGTATCAGAGCCTACGTGCATAGTGTTCGATCTGGATCGATCACATATAGATGATATGTGGTGGAAATAGATTGGATCTATTATTTTTCGTCGGATTTTTGGAAGTTCTGGGTCGAAATAATTTTCGATACAGAATGTTATTTTCGAAAGTTCTGGTTGGACTGGAAGTTCTGGGTCCAGAAGTTCCGGACAGAAATAAATTCCGTACAGAAGGTTATTTTTGGAAGTTCCGGATATGACCTAGAAGTTTTGGGCCTAAATAAATTCAAGTCAGATGGTTTATTTTGGAAGTTTTGGCCCTGAGTCGGAAGTTCCGGGCCCTTCGACCGGAAGTTCTGGGTCTACTGGCTGGAACTTCCGGGTCCAGTACAATCATGTCTAGATTCCGCCTAACTCGTTTTTACAAGGAATGTTATGACTGGTATGGCCTTGCGAATGTATGAGATACATGAATATAATAACATGGCCTGTGTGTCATGGTTGATTATAACCCAAGGTTATTCAAATGTTGTACGACCTGTGCGTTGACATGTGATGATTCTACTCATTTAATTAGTATAGTGCTATTAGGTGTAATAGACTGATACAAGTTCATGGAGGCCTAAAGCGTGATGACCCGACGGACAGGAACCATGGAGATGGAGATCACCATGTGAGAGGGCCATACTATGTCACAGTTAATATGATTGCCTGTGATGTTTACTTATGTTTCTATCATACTATTCTTTTATGTTCCATGTGCGGTAGGCATCGTTACCATGTTAGAATAGTTTCCCTTAGAAAATTAAGTATTGATGCTCTTTCCAATAGCTGCACCTACTAAGCTTCTCGATCATCGATGGTGGGTCTACCAAAGCAGGGTGCCGTCTTTTATCTTGACCAGTTAGGGTAGATGTCGGACAACCACATGCATAGTATTGGTTTGCTTAACAAAGCTATCAAAACGGTTTTGGGTTTTGGGGCATGAAGTTGGGAGTCGGGCATTGGATGCTACCCCAACAAACAAGAGTCACATATGATGTAATTAGCAAGTGTTGCTCACCTATGTCACTAATCTTCTAGCAGTGATGACAAAACTCACTAGGATTTAGATGAATATGGATCTTGTCCCACAATATGTCGTTAGAGGGAAAACGATCATTTTACATATTGTGACACATCTTTTATTTGATAGAAGATTAACATAGCATAGTGCTGAACCTTGCATTATTGTTGTAGATCATGGCACCTACTGCAAAGAACACTTCTATTTTTAATCTACGATCCATCCTTGAAAGGGAGAAATTGTCTGAAACAAATTTTATTGACTGGTACAGAAACTTGTGAATTGTTCTCAAGCAGGAGAAAAATGACTATGTTTTAGAGGAACCCCACCCTGATGAACCAACGGATGATACACCACTTGCTGATAGGCGGGCTTACGAGAAGCACGCCAGTGATTCAGTGGATGTCAGCTGTCTCATGCTTGCCTGCATGTCCTCTGAGCTTCAGAAGCAATATGAGGACAGGGATGCCTACGATATGATCGTGGGACTCAAAGGCATGCTTGAGAACCAGGCACGGACTGAGAGGTATAATGTCTCAAAGTCTTTGTTTGTATGTAGGTCAGCGAAAGACAGTCCAGTAAGTCCTCATGTGATCGAGATAATTGGTTACATTGAGAACCTGGAAAAACTTCGCTCTAAACTTGATACAGATTTAGCCACGGATGTGATTCTTCAGTCTCTCCCTGCGAGCTTCGAGCCGTTTATTATGAATTTTTATATGAATGGCATGAAGAAAACCTTGGCTGAATTGCATGGGATGCTCAACACAACCGAGGAAAGCCTTAAGAAAAATCCTAGTCATGTGATGATGGTTCAAAAGGAAAGAAAGAAGAGAAAGCGTAAGGGAAAGGCTAAAGCTCTAGATGTGATATCGAGCTCTAAGTCTAATATGGCTGGAAAGTCCAAGTCGGGCCCTGCTAACTCTGACACTTGTCACCACTGCCATAAGCCTGGCTATTGGCGGATGACTTACAAGTTGTACTTGGAAGAACAAAAGAAAAAGAAGAAAAGTGTGACTTCCGCTTCAGGTGTAAATGTTACTAAAATTTATCTTGCTACCCGTCCAAGTATTTCATGGGTATTTGATACCGGATCAATGATTCACACATGCAAATCGTTGCTGGGGCTTAAAAGGACTAGGAAGTGCGTAAGAGGTGAATTGGATGTTCGCGTCGGTAATGGTGCAAAAGTTGCTGCGTTGGCCATCGGCGTTTATTCTTTGTCGCTACCCTCAGTATTAGTTTTGGAGTTAAATAATTGTTATTTTATTCCCGCCTTGGGAAGAAACATTATCTCTTCGTCATGTTTAGAGGAAAACGGTTTTGAATTTATAATAAAGAACAAGTGTTGCTCGATATTTTCGAATGGTATGCTCTATGGTGTTTGTCCATTATTGAATGGCTTATATATTCTGAATCTTGAGGATACACATGTTTATAACATTAATACGAATAAACCTCGACTCAATGATTTGAATCCAATCTATGTATGGCATTATCGTTTGAGTCATATAAATGAGAAGCGCATGCAGAAGCTCCATACAGATGGGCTTTTGGAGTCATTGATTTTGAATCATTTGACAGATGTGAGTCTTGTTTACTTGGCAAGATGACTAAGGCGTCTTTCACTGGTCAAAGTGAGAGGGCAAATGAATTATTGTCCATTGTACATACTGATGTATGTGGACCAATGAGTTCTACAGCCAGATGTGGATTTCAGTACTTCATAACTTTTACCGACGACTTTAGTAGATATGGTTATATCTACTTAATGAGGCATAAGTCGGAATCCTTTGAAAAGTTCAAGGAGTTCTAGAATGAGGTACAAAATCATACAGGCAAGACAATTGAATTTCTACGATCGGATCGTGGAGGTGAATATTTGAGCCATAAGTTTAATGATCATCTGAAGCAATGTGGAATTGTTTCACAACTGACTCCACCTGGTATACCTCAGTGGAATGGGGTGTTCGAGCGGAGGAACCGAACTTTGTTGGACATGATCCAGTCGATGATGAGTCAAACTGATATTCCATTGTCTTTCTGGGGATTCGCTTTAGAAACTGCTGCTTTCACGCTAAATAAAGTTCCATCTAAATCTGTAGAGAGGACACTATATGAGATATGGACTAGGAAGTATCTCGGGTTATCTTTTCTAAAGATCTAGGGTTGTGAGGCCTATGTAAAGCGTTTGACGTCTAATAAGCTCACTCCCAAATCTGATAAATGATTCTTTGTGAGATATCCTAGGGAAACCAAAGGATATTACTTTTATAACCGGGAAGAAGGCAAAGTGTTTGTCGCCCAGAATGGTGTTTTTCTAGAGAAAGAGTTTCTTTCGAAAGGGGTTAGTGGGAGCACAGTGCGACTCAAAGAGGTTCGAGAACCACTAGAAAGTGTTTTAGCTCGTATTGAACTAGACCTCAATATGCAAGATGTTGCAAAGCCTGTTGTTGAGACACCAGCCCCACGTCAGTCGGAGAGGTTGAGTCGTGCGCTCAGCGGTTTGCGTTTCTAACCACTGGGCAGCGCGACATATTATTGTTGGACAATGATGAACCTAAAACCTATTCAGAAGCGGTGATGGGACCAGACTCTGAGAAATGGCTTGGAGCCATAAGATCCGAGTTAGAATCCATGAGAGAGAATCAAGTTTGGAACTTGATCGATCCACCTGATGGTATAAAAGCTATCGAGTGTAAATGGATTTTTAAGAAAAAGATAGACGTTGATGGAAATATTCACATCTATAAAGCACAATTGGTGGCGAAAGGTTTCAAGTAGATTCAAGGTGTTGATTATGATGAAACGTTTTCGCCCGTCGCTATGCTAAAGTCTATCCGGATCATCCTAGCAATTGCCGTATTTTATGACTATGAGATATGGCAAATAGATGTCAAGACGGCTTTCCTTAATAAAAACCTAAGTGAGGATGTGTACATAACACAGCCTAAAGGTCTTGATGATCCAGAGAATGCTAGGAAAGTTTGCAAGCTACAAAGGTCCATTTATGGGCTGAAGCAGGCTTCTCGGAGTTAGAACCTTTATTTTGATGAGGTAGTAAAAGGGTTTGGCTTCATCAAGAACGAAGAAGAGCCTTGTGTTTATAAGAAGGCTAGTGGGAGCTCACTCGTGTTTCTGGTTCTATATGTAGATGGCATATTGTTGATCTGAAATGATATTTCTATGCTAGATGCTGTCAAGTCTTCGTTGAGAAAAAGTTTCTCAATGAAAGATCTTGGAGAAGCAACATACATCTTGGGCATAAAGATCTATAGAGATAGGTCGAGAAGGCTAATTAGATTAAGCCAAAGCATGTACATTGACAAGGTATTGAAATGGTTTAATATGCAGAATTTCAAAAAATGTTTTCTGCCAATGTCACATGGTATTTCTCTTAGCAAGAGTCAGTGTCCTTCGACATCTGATGAGCTAGAGAAGATGAGTGTGATCCCGTATGCCTCTGTAATTGGATCCATCATGTATGCCATGCTTTGTACACACCCAGATGTTTCTTATGCTTTAAGTGTTACGAGCAGATATCAGTCAAATCCGGGTGAAAGTCCCTAGGCGGTAGTAAAGAGTATCCTTAAGTACTTGAGAAGAATTGAGGATATGTTCCTGGTCTATGGAGGTGAGGAGGAGCTCGTTGTAAATGGTTACACCGATGCTAGCTTCTAAACCGACAAGGACGATTTGCGATCCATGAGATTATAGATAGAGGTGATGTGAAGATTTGCAAGGTACACACGGATTTAAACATAGCCGATCCGTTGACAAAGCCTCTCTCACAGCCTAGGCATGAGGCGCACTTGAGCTCTATGTGTATTAGATACTTACGTGAGTGAGTCAAGTGTATGTGAGAAGAAGTGTCTTGTCTATACTGATGTATATTTAGATAATTGGTTATCTTGTTCCTTGAATAAATATCTTTTACATTGATCAGCAAGTTCATGACTTGTTTGTGAAACTCTCTGTGTTACGATGTTATTCTAAACAATCGCTAATCTCATATCATCATGTGGGACAGTGATGATTTATAGATTAGCACATCTGTCTGATTGATGATCATGTTTCACAGATCATAGACATAGAGATGTCAAATCAGTGATGTTGACTCATGTTAGTGAACAGGGAGTTGGATAGACCCACCTTGAGATACTGCTGGGATTGTTATTTTATATGTGCTATCAGTTGTCATCTCAAATGGTGTACCTACAGAATCCTTAGATCTGAGATCGTCATTGATTCCAGAATGTGTAGTAGCACACTTAGGAGCTTCCAAATGCTATTCCGTAACAGGGTAGTTATAAAGGTTGCTTTCGGGTGTGTCACGAAACATGTTGTGGGATGTGAGCGGTCAAGATGGAATTTACCCCTCCTAAATAACAGGAGAGATGTCTCTGGGCCTCTCGAGGTAGTCAGATTGGGAAGTGCATGGCCATGCCACTATGATCAAAGAGTTGATCATGATTGAATCCACTACTTGATCGAGTGAAGTATCGAGCTATCAATAAGGGTGGCACGAATCTCTCCTTGAGCTTGACTGATGTCATGTGGTAAAGGGATTGGTGCGTGAGTATATCAAGGTTCAGAAAGTGTGATTTTGACTTTGTATGCTTTCGGGGGTCAATATGTGCTGCTAGGTACCGCTATTGATCGGTGATTCGGAAAGAGTTTCTAGGTAGCAGCTGTTTACATTTGAACCTATCGGGTCACACACTTAAGGGGATTGGATTTTAAAGCTTGCAAGAATTGGCTCTTGTGCAAGTGGGAGATTGATGGAATTGTGCCCAAGAGAATTCTGGGGGAACCGAAAGTTCTGGCTGAGGGCCAGAAGTTCCGGGTTCTGGAGCATCTCGAAGTTCTGGTTATAACCGAAAGTTCCGAGCCAGCCTGAGTTTCAGTTTCTAGAGGAGCCAAAAGTTCTGGTTGGACCAAAAGTTCCGGGCCTGTCTGGACGAACCGGAACTTCCGGTTAGACCAGAAGTTCCAGGTCAAAATAAATTCGATACAGAAGGTTATTTTCCGATGTTTCGGATAGAACCAGAAGTTCCAGTCTAGGTGAACAGATTAGATCTATTGGGTTTTAATACAGATTAAAGGCCCGTGACAGGGCACTATATAAAGAGAGGAGGGGCTAGCATGAAAAGGCTACTGCTATTGCTCCTGGTTGAGAACCCTAGCCGCCACCTCTCTCCTTGCTACCCCGGTTGTAGCGATCTCTCCCTGGAATTCGCGAGTGGTGCTAGCACGCTGGCGCGAGGTGATCCTGTCCCCTGACGTGTGGATACCGTAGAGGCACTACTCCAATAGTGGTGCTTGTCTTCCTCCCGTGGAGATCGCCGGGTTACGTTGACTTCACCACAGACGAACGGACGGAGCCAGGAGAGGCCGATCGACTCTACTTCCGCTGCCCGAGCGCGTCTCGTGGCTTAAGGTAATAATCTATGATCCCATTACACGCATGGTTCCTGGGCTAACGAGGTAAATTTTTGAAATTAAGCGCTAGCGTAGCCTCCCCGTAACCCAACAAATAGCTCAATCTCTCTCTCTCTCGATCTCCGTATTGGATTATAACTTCTGATTAACTCCTTAATCACATTGGCATGGCCATGCAGCTCCATAATCCATTATATCGAGGGATCCAGAGATATCTCTCCTATAAGAATGGAAAAATTCCATCGTGATCACTCATATCCTACTACATGTTTCATAGCATACCCAAAGACTACTTTTATAACTACCCAGTTACGGAGTATCTTTTGGTATATTCAAAGTAAGCTACTATGTATGTTGGGAACCATGATGATCTCATGTTTAAGAACTTTACAAACACTATGGAGACCAACCGATGGCACATAAAATCTCAACAGTGTCTCATAGTGGATCTATCCAACATATGTTCTCTAACATATGTCCATGTTATTGATTTGGTATCTTCATACCCATGATCTAGGAGACATGATCATCAATCAATACACATACCGATCTCAGTCATATCTATTCTACATATATAACTTACATCTAACCAGGGATCATTTAGAAATAGTAATATTATGAGTCTCATAAATGAGTCACATACTCATTGATCCATAATGATAATTTTTATTTCAAGGAAGAAGATAACGTTATTTCATAAATATAGTATGTCACGTACAACATCTCTATGTTGCCTCTAGGGCATAATGCTAACACATACACATCTTTGGGTCTTCAGATGCAAATTCTATCCCAACCTCTTCCCTACTACTCCACATAAATATGCTCCACGCTCCACGATGTGTGCTTTTCTTGGCTATCCTCTACACCATAAAGGGTATTGGTGTCTTGATCCTGTCACTAATAGGGTCATTATCTCGAGGCATGTTGTGTTTGATGAGCACTCGTTTCTATTTGCCAACATTTCTACTAACTTTGCTATTGATCTCGATTTTCTAGAGGATTTTTTGGCTTCTATACAGGATTCCACTGGTGCTCACCACCGGCCCTCCACTCGAACTAGGCTACCAGCTCCCGAGGTTAGCTTGTTGGCTCCTGCTCCAAGCTTGCTGGCCCCCGCTGTTGGGCCACTGTCTCTAGGCCGCTTGGTGCCCGCTGCTGGGCCAACGTCCCTAGGTCGGTTGGCACCTACCACTGAGACTTCACTGCCTTTGCCCACCCACGCTGGCTCGTCGACTCAACCAACCTCAGCCTTAGATGCGCGGTGGTCTGAGCCATTGCTGCCACTTTTGCCACATGTCGCCGTGCCAACGCGCGCTTTTTCGATTCGCCAACCAGGCATCCCTACTCCTCTGCCTCACCTATCATCAACGACCATCGGATGATGACTCATGGCAAGCTA
>KE371473.1:25164-35314 GCA_000418225.1 Zizania latifolia | reverse complement strand
ACCAGAAACAGATGGTGCTACCAATTCACTTGTAAAGAAGGATTTGTTTGGGTGATAGTGTGATACTGCTGCCTGCTGCAAGTATCCCAATCATTGTATTATCCTAGCCAATAGATTTTGATCCCACAACGATGTCTCTTAAACACGATCAAAACGAATTCATTGAGTGAAAAGGATTTGTTCACTTTCCTAATGAATCTAAAATATGGTCATGGTCAGGATCACTGCTAGTACTGCACTACTACTTTTAACCCAATAAGTTATACCAATGAATGGTGTAGAAAAGGGTCTCATTATGTGCTAATCACCCCCAGTTTGTGTGTACAGGGCTATAAAACTGATCAGCCGTGACCAAGCACCTTGCTCAGACATGCGACCATTACTAGCCATAACTTTTTCCAGGCAGGCGGCAGGTAGCCATTACTAGCCTCTATCCCGTAATTAATTCGTGCAATATTAACTTCATTCTCCTTTCTTATATATGGGATGGATTTGGATCGTACCGAATCGAATTCACTGTTTACTATATTTTATTTCGAAATTGAATATAAATATGAATATTATTGAATACAAATACAAAATGAATAGTTCGACTTTGAATTTATATTCGGATGTTTACTAACTTCAAGTTAAAACGAATATCCTAAACACTAAGAAATATGTAATGATCTGTCCAAATTTCAGGTAGAATTGATCATATTCCATCAATTAACCAAAATTTTGTGAATGATGCATACAAACACGTGCGATAGAAACAAAATCAATTAAAATTTTGTAAATTAATCATAATCAATCAAACACTTCCACTTTATCCACGTAACAGAAACATGTGTAACGGTTACTTTTTCCCATTTCACACTTCAACAGCATAAATTTGCAACGACAACAACATACAATATCAAACACTTAAATTATGCACGATCATAGCTGTTAGGCCATCGATTAGGGGAACAATTTGGAGCTGCTGTTCAGGCCCCCTAAAATATAGGGCCCCCAAAATCATAATACAATGTAGAACTGTTTGTAGCGTAATGGATGAAATGCTCTGAGCTGAACCACAACTGCAGGGTTCAAGCGCGAGCAGTTTTAAACCGCGTTAATTTTGAACAAAAATTCATAAAAAATATGAAAATTCATATTCAAAACACTTCAAAAATTCATAGAAAATTTGAAAATTCATTTCAACTTAGGTGTTATAGTTTTCAAGTTTCAAATTTTAGATGCTTAGATTTTTAGGCCTATAATGTGTTTCGTTTCAGGGCCTCTAAATCGTTGGTACGGCCCTAATAGCTGTTGCTCTACTGCTTGTATGATAATGAAGTATATAAACAGAACAATTTTCTTAACCACTTCAAGAATCTATTTAAATTCAGAGCAATTGTTTGCAACTAAAAAAGAAACGACGATTTGATCATCCTACTGTCTTGTACTATTAGAAATCCCACTAACTCAAGTGTTTTATAATTACATAAATAGTAAATAAATCACATATATTAATGTAGTGATGCCTTGAGTCCTTGACAACCTAACCTATATGAAATCCTAAAAGAGTTACGGATGTATCCGTTTTCATATCCGGATCCGACAGAAATCCGGATATCCATATTTGCTAAATGAATTTGGGTGTTTCCATTTCATTGTCAATATTTAATTCAAATGCGATTATGAATATCCATTTTATAATTTATCTGATACGAATACAAATCATTTAGATTTTTATGACATCTATATCTATCCCTAATATATATCGTTTTGGACTTTTGTATAAAAATTAACAAATCAACTCAAATGATTGTTGTTTCTCATTTATTTTGCTTTAGAAAATATGTTTTGTTTATTTTTATGAGATATCATTTTATTTAGTAAGAACAAATATGGAAGAAGAGATGAAAGAGTGACTAGAAGTAATAAAACTACCTATATTTGAAAAAGAGTTAAGAAGACTAAAATGTACTAACTTACTGTTGCAATGTGTGGTAAGGTTAGCGACTATGAACGAATGGCCACTACCACAAAATATGTTATAAGTAGTGGTACTTTAGTGTCGGTTGTGCCTGAGTCGACACTGAAGGTGTATCACTGTCAGTTCGTAAACACGAGAACATTAAGTTTTTGAATTTTACTATTAACTGTCGGTTCTATTACGAACCAACACTAATACTATCAGTGACGATTCTATTACAAACCAGTATTGATAGTGACACTATCAGTATCGGTTATATTACAAATCAGTACTGATACTATCAGTGGCAGTTGCTCTCACCAACCGCCACAGATAGCTACTCTCACTTATATGTATAAACCACTCATCCCACTAGGCCACTGTCTACTGCCCTCTCTTTTTCTTCTTAGTCATTTTAACTGGTTGTCTTGTTTTCAATATCTGGCACTTGCTACTCTTTGTTGTAGAGAAGGAAAGCATTGAGGAAGAAGCTGGTGACCATGGTGAGTGCAGAGAAGATGAAGAAGGAGAAGAGAAGAGGTTTGCCGAAGATGACATGATTTATTTTTTCTAAAAAAAATCTCTTGTCTAAATTATCTCATTCATTTTTGCCCTAGGTGCACTATTAAAATCAATCTACACGCACAGCTAACAAAAAATATCATACCCAACGAGACTGTGATTAACTTCTAGCTATGCTTTGGGAAACCAATAACCCCCTCGATTATTTGCAATGTCCTTTCTAATTCGAGTATAAGCTACTTGAAATGTGTACGTTTTGCATAGTTGATGGAAAGGTATGACTGTTCCAGGTACTTCGCTGGTTGGAAAGCGGCCAAATTGACTGACAACTTGTCAACCTGAAGTCTTGCTAAGAAAAGCACTTACAACCTAACTCTGTTGACATTTTTGCTAGGTTTATTTACTGTGCATTATCAAAAAATCTTCAGATCATCAGAAGTCGCAGATCATGATCATAACATTTTGTCCAATGTGCGGCAAAGCAAACAAAGTGAAACATTCTAAAGAAGAGCACTTGTCTGAACATGACAAACCAGCAATCCAGCATGCGTAATAGTATATCACATCCCAGCGCAACTGATCGCCGGTTTTCAGTTGGAATCAGGTTAACAAAACCATTCCGTAACCACGGTTACCGTTCAGTTACCGACGTACCGCTCGTGCTCGGTACCGGCGTACCGACCGGTTTCATTTAAAATTCAAATTTGAAATTGAAAAAAATAAAAGAAAATCCAAAAATAGTAGGTAAATTAATATGATTTATGGTGAAATTAGTTTTCAAAAATATTGAACTATCACAAAGTTATGAACCAAGCAAGATGAACAAAAATATAAAATGCAAAAATAATTTATTTTTTAATCTTCTTCACTCGTTATGCAGACCTTTTGATTAATATCATATATTTGATCAAACAAAATATCATTCTTGATAAGTGTTACCTGTTAATTATTTGTTCCAAGTCTATTGATCCATAAACACTCACACTGTTGAGTCACAAGACATATTCAGTTGATCCATGTGCACGTAAGATCTATAGCTTGGTACGTTAATTCATATGTATGCAAAGTTTAGCGATTCATATGCACATAAGGTACTAGGCTGGTGAAATAAGAATATCCAGCAATAGTGTGGCAACCTTGTGTTACACACACTATTAATCTAATATTAAAGAGGACAACAATTACTCTCCGAGGTCGACGACAAACGTTTGATGCTCCCCAAAATAATTATAGCTCTAGTTTTGACTCTACAGCGTACGGCAATATCACTTATGGGTATCCTTATCTGTATCCTTATCCGTATCCTTATCCCATTCCAGAAGTTACTCCTACTAGATATATATACGAGTGGCAAGATTCTTAATTTTATTCTATGTTATATGAAAAATGACAAACTACCGCAGCTTAGACATGACAAAGCTAGGAAGAGTATAAAGCAAACATTCTTGCTTTACGTGCGTGGCTTACAACTAATATCTACAGATGAATACAACGCCGCTTATAACTATTGGAGCCAACAATAATAAGTTAGAAATACTCAAATTATCATTTAACCATGTTATTTTGTAATTTGTATTTTATTGTAAACTTATAAAATTTGTGGTATTGCAAGTTTTCTATTTATCTCGAAAAATAATTTTCTATGATTTTACAATTTTTATTTTTTACTAAAAAATTATCTGACCGGTATTACGGTAACCGAGCTCGGTACCACGGTTACCACGGTAACCGAAAAGCATACCACGGTAACCGAATTTGAAACTGTTTCATGAATTGATCTGAATTTAAATTTTGAAATGTAAAATTTGATCGAATTTTTTCGCGTTCGGTTACCACGATAACCGCTATCTCAAGCCCAGACGTTATCCAGTCTCAAAACGGTTTTGTTAACCCCATTGGAATGACATCGATCATGTTCATGGTAAGGGGTTTGCTAGAATTTCTGCGTAGTCCTCTAAAATAAGTCCTAGTTATTTTCACTGGATTACTACGATATAACACACATTCTAAACTTCCAAACTGTGCAAATCTCCAAAAAATTTGGATATGAAAAATTCCGTAAAAACTATTTTAAAATCGTTTATTAACTTTTTAGCATTAAATTTGTTGTTTTAAACCTCCAAACTATTTAGTCAAAGAATACAAATTATCTGTACCTCCATCATAAAATATAAGACGTATAAGTTTTTCATATGGTATTCAACATACATAGAATAGAATGGTAACTATTAGTTACTTATATTCTATATCGTCAATAGCTATTAAAATAACATCGTATGAAAGTATTTTTAAATATTAATCTAACTATATGACAAACATAATATTAACTCTAAATATTTTTAGTTTTATTATTAGTCAAAGTTACATATGTTGACTTTTCTAAAACCAGTCTTGTATTTTGAAACATCAAACAGGTCAAGCTCCGCCTCCAAATTACATTTATTTGGACAATGTTGATATCTGAACATTTATTTGGAGTTATTAATAAATTATTAAACTGCCGGCGGCAAGGTCACGGCACTACACAATACCCTTGATGGATTCGTATGCATCCATTGAAGATATTCATCCTATCTCTGGCTAAAGTTTACTTTACTAATTGCGCAGTTAAAAATAATCGCATATACGCAATGCTTGCCGTATCCATTTGCAGGCTACGCGATGGTTTTGGAGACACTGTTATCCGGTCAGTTTGATCTGACGGGCCACGGCACGGTCTGCGTATGGAATTCCTTGATGGATTAATTACTTTGTTCCCCGTTGAGACGGCATCTCGTCTCTCAACTGCATATGACATTTTTATTCCGGGGGAATTTAGAAGGCATACGTGGGGCCATATGTCAGGTGATCAATCGCTAAGCTAGTAAACATAAAACCAGATTATTTTTGGTCATATCAGTAAAATCGGACATAGTCAATAGATAAAGACATACAGTGAGTTAGTTTTAGAAAATGAGGGGTTAAATAAAAAAAATTTAGAGGTTATCTAAACTTTGGCTATAGTATGGTTAAGTGTATTTTTCTTTTCCAAAACTAGCTGTGGGAGTTTTCAGATACCACTTACCGTTAACTAACGAGACGATTAAAATATCACGGTTTTACGAACCAAGAGATTATCTTACGTTGATAACATGCTGCGATGCAAGTAAAAGGAGCTCATATCTTAATTACATCATGGATCCCTGCAGTGTAAGTACATAAAAGTAGGTAACCGAACACACAACAGTCAATCCATAGCCTTTAACCGGTTCACGCAATCAAAGCTACTGTTCATATTAACTGCAGCATTGCTTTTTTCCCTGATACTGTTTCCTGCAGATTCATTGACAGGATCATTTATACTGCTCACCTACCATTTTCTGACTAGAGCTTAACTGTGACAGAACTGAAATAAGGAGGCAAAGGAGATCAGAAGAGCTTACAGGATGTCAGTGCAAATAGCAGTGCCATTCGATTTTAGACGTTTTCTGTATAGTTGGGGCAGTTGGAGTTAATTCTGTATGGTTGCATCTATAACGACAAGGACATGGAATAGAAGCAGTTGGCCTTTACTCCTGCTTGAATCTTCCCTTGTGTAATGGATGCTGATGAAAGGGAAAATTTGATACCACACAAGTGTGGCATTTGTCGTGGTACAAACGACACATCGTACTTTCGTATCAATTTGCTATAGGACATCACTGACACTATTTTTTCATAAATGACTGGATTACCTCTATCTCAATTGAGTTTGTTTCTCACTCGTGCTTGGACTCATACCTTTTTTTGTTCCTTCATTTTGTTCCCTGCTAAATTTAGTTGTTTTTATAACCAAAAGCTACTTCCAGTTAACCATTTTAGACGGAGGCAATATTAGGCATTCATAGTTAGCACAAGAACATATCATAGGAAGGGCAATCTAGTCATTTCATATTCTAAAATATTGGGATTGAATAAAATAGTATTGATGATGTCCTATAACAAATTGCTACATGAACAGGATGTGTCACACCATAGCCGATAGATACACACTTATGTGGTGTCTTATAGCAATTTTTTCCATCCTTATTTCCCCTTTTACTTCCATTGAGCTAATGTTATGTTATTGTTCCTGAAGCAAACAGGCAGTGTCAATCATGGTTGGATTCAAATTATGTTTTTGTTTTGTTTATTAGCATGGAGTGCACTAGGACACAACCCAAAGTCAAGTAATGAATGGATGATACTCTAGTCATGTAATAAGTTATCTAGACGTCAATTCTTTGCAAGATTGTTGGCCCAGTACCAACCTCAGACTAAAAACTATCCTCAGATTATGGACTATCACGGGCAAGCCTCACAAGCTCCTGAACGCTGTATACTTTCTCAAAAACATTTCTATGTAAAATTGTTGAAACATTATTTTAAATCTACTTATCAACTTTTATTCTTAAATTTATTCGTTTTGAACCCTTAAATAATTATCATAAAGTCAGTTTTACATGTAATATATCATCTAACTTATGTTTTGAACGAACCTTGCAGTAGTGAATGGTTGTCGGCGCCTGGCCGGAGGAAGAACCTCCTGCCTCAAAAAAAATCCGTCAGATAAAATTGCTACAAAAATTTGTATTTTGGGCCTTTCTTTTAAGGATATGTTGGGTCACTTAAATTGTGCATCTGATCAGGCATGCTACTGACAGTGTGTGCAAACATTTGCTAACGGAATCTAAATTCTGTGTCCACAAGAACAGTTGGAACTCACAAGACACCGAAACACAGGTGATACATTACTCTTGCAAATTCTGGGTTGTGTTCAGAGTTAGCCAAAGACCTAAGGACTGTAAATACTATGACATTATGAGCTTTTTTCCGATTTTTGTGGCAGTTAGATTTGTTGTGAGATTTCATTACTACCAGAGAAGTGAAGCGGGCTTTTATCCGCTTCTTCTAAAACTCACTGAACTCATTTCAATTCAAGCCATTACTAAAAATCATCTGGTAAAAAAGACAAAAAAAAGTCGTTGACAGCAATAACTAGTACTAATAATGAATTTCAGTATCAGATCGAGAGACCTAGAACTAAACTTATATTAGTACCGGTTGGGCTCTACTCAAATTTTGTATGATTTTTTGAGATTTCACTCTTTTCTAAATAACACTGGTTTGAGTTCATCATCGCCAATTTTTCTTACACGATAATTGATGTTAGTTTGGTGCATGTTTGTTGATCCGTACACGCCAAAACAGTTGGAGAAATTGAGCGGCTACACCACTCTACGAGCAACGTATATCAACATCCTTTACATGATTTGTTACTGTTCCTCCTAAGGCTTTGTTTGGGAACAAGGGGGAAAGAAACCCAGGGAAAATTGTCCCCAAGGGATTTTTTCTTGTGACACATATCCCAAAAGGTATTAATGTCTCCCAACCCCTTTTACCACGGTCGATCATTTACTACTAATTACTGTTCCATGTTAAAATGCATCACAGTTTTTAATACCTTTAGATAAAAAATGCAATTTTAATTTTTCATATATATATATTTATATATATTCCTTGTTTTGGACAGACCAACTAATTCAGTTCCATGTGAACTTCATACCAATAAGAAACCACTGCTCCATACATTCCGTATTATAACTCCTTTTATATTACAACTTTAATATAGTTTAAAAAATATATTAACATCAGTAATATTAAATAAATATAACATTAAAATATATTTTATAATAGATTTAATGAAACTAATTTGATATTATAGTCGTTGGTATATTTTTCTATAGAATCAGTCAAAATTAGAATTGTTTGACTTATAAAAAGTTTAAATAATTTGTAATGTAGAACGAAATGAGCAGATATTTTTTCTCAAAGAAATGGAAACTAATTATGGTTTCCACATGAAACGAAGCCTTCAACTTCATGCAGCTAGAAAGAACTGTTTGCACATGACAACACCTCTGAAACAACCTAATTCCATTAATTACAACATCAACAGGAGGACAATTGCAATACCGGCCATTTTTTGGATAATGGGAATTTAGCATGCCATAAGGACATTCCTAACCCTTCATATCATCTAATGTTTATGATGTTAAATAAACTGTCATATAAGTAAAAAACTAATGTGGCAAGCAAGTTAACGAGGAGAAATAGAAAAAATCATAAAAACTGGGTCTTATATAAGAAACCAGCTCTTCACGAGAACCAAGAAAAACAAAGGAGGGGATTGAAAGAGGAAGAAGATATAAGATAGACGATTGGATATTTTTTTTGAAAAAAACTATCCATTGAAAATATGATGTCTATAGATGATGTCTTACTCTCTCTTTCATCCAAGACACCACCCATAGACACTATGAGTTGGGATTACTCTAAGACACCATTTTTTTAGAAAAATAACTCTAGTCCATCGGTGAATGATCCAATGGTCTATGCAAATGTGGGCCCACTCTTACGGAAGATCTAGGTTTGAGCGGATTCTATAAAGGAATATTTGATGATTTGCCACTCCTAAAAGTGGCTTTGATTATTTGCTATTTTAACCCACAGTCATAGACTCAGATAGTCCTACTTATCATCCACGCAAGTGGCAAATGATTAAATAGCTCAAACTTTTTAGTAGCAAATCCTCAAATCTTCTGTTTTACTCGTTTATCTATAGCTAAAAACCTTAGAGAAAATTCTTTATATATCACTAAAAGTTCACTGTTTTTTTATATGTCACTAAAAGTTTGCTATTTCTGTATATGCCACTGTTTTAATTTTTCACACCCTCTTATGCCATTCTCGTTACTTTTCCATTACATTCCAGCACTTAGCCACCATTATTTTTTATAAATAACAAAAATGCCCTCAGCGTCACTGCACATATATGAAAATCTCCACAATAGGGAAAATATGAGTAGCCTCTGGTTTAACTCCCTAATCTGCTAAATAAAACAGAATTATTGAACTATCATGTATAAGGATAATTTATACTTTTCCATGCCATGTAAATAGGAATCTAACAGAAAAATAACAGTGGTGACATAAGAGGGTGTGAAAAATTAAAGCCGGTGATATATAAGGAAGCCAGTAAACTTTCAGTGGCATATAAGAAATTTTCTCAGAACCATAATAGAGTTAAGTGTGTTCCTCGTTTCCGGTACATGGACACTTTCGTGAGCGCAAATTGCTACCCAACAAGTATACTGGCACAAGTATAGATAAGTCTTATCCATATTTATGACGTTGGTTTACATGTCTATATGTCTATACGTATGACTAGGTGGATTTATAACCAAACTCTATTACAACTTAAGTCTGCAACCCTAATCTCTTAATTCCTAACCTTTAAGTGGCCAAAACCTCCGATGGTCCGATGGGTAATTGGGTATGTTTATAGACCATATGTATATTTTTTTTTTCGCAAATGACTATTTACGGATATACCCACTCATAGATATGAGGAATCATGAAGCACCACCCGTACTCGTGAGACCTGACTGCATAAAAGCGTCAATATTTGTGGTTTTGCATATACAAACACATAGCTAATCATCGAATCATCTTGGCTGCCCCCACATGTGTGGTTCAAAGAAAGCGAAGTGCATTACTCTCTTGATGGGCTCATGGCCGGTGGCCCCAGCCATGAATTGAGATTGATGATCCATGTGAAGACTTGATTACACTTGTGCACGTACTCCTCTCTGCTCTTGTCAGGGGCGGGTCCACATGTATTCAAGG
>KE371473.1:0-16899 GCA_000418225.1 Zizania latifolia | reverse complement strand
CTGCAAGTCTTGGTTGGAATCATCTTCAGGCAACTCACCGTTGTAATCCTCATTTTGAAGTTCATTATTTTTGGTGGACACCATGGCTAAGCTGTGGACCATCCAATCAGGACACTCTTCTTCACCTCCAAATAGGAGCCTACCTTGGCTATCTTTCATCGGTTGAACATTAGGTGACTTTGGTGTTCTACAAGAACATTCTGGTAATGGGTGGGAAAGAAAAGATACAGGTTTTGATAGCATAGCTGATGTTACAAAGCCTTCTATGCTTGCACTATTATTCAGATGCTGACGTGTGGCCGATGTCCAGTTCCGTGGCGGGTGATACCGATGATCGCTAACATTTTCAAAAAGCACAGCAATAGCCTTTCTGTTGATAAAGAGGAACACAATCATCAGTCAAATTACATAACATTAGCTAATCCATATACACTCTAGTATAATGATAACAATGGTGTTATACCTGTCAGGCCTATAGGTTATACTGGATGGGGTTTGGTATAGCCGATGCCCCATGATCAAACTTGAGTAGTCTGGCCAGCCACTACCATCGTTATGAAACCCCGGAAAGAAAGCATCAGCTTCAACCGAAACATAATAATCAAGTGCATCCCAGAGCAACCGATGCGCTTGCCTCCTAAATTCAACAGGAGATGGATCTGGTTCTGTGTCATTCTCACCGATCCAGCCATACCAACCTTCTTTTTCATGGGCATAGAATGGCCTTGCAGGAGGTGGAGGCAGCGGTCTTGGACGAGGCCCTACTCTCTTCCATTCTTCGATGAGTTCTTCCTCACTTTTAGGAGGTGGGGGGTGTGGCATATCTGAGGCGAGAGGAGCCTCTGGGCCAACTAAATCAGATAACTCCCTCTGACTACATACAGAAGTGTGATCAACTAAATTCGTATACATAGCTCGTAGAGGAATAAGTATTCTCTGTCCACCAAAAATCTCAGAACCAGCCAGGTAGATTATTGTAGTTGATGGATAACCTAATGCTTGAAGCAGAAGTCCAACCTGCAAATGCATATTGTTACACCAGTACATCACAGAATTTGCAACCAAAATGAATAAGCACAGATGAAATGTTAAACACAGTAATCAGAAAACTGTATCACCCTGATTTTGTGTAAGATTATTACGTTCCTAGAACAAAAACTATTTGCATATTTGCTAGTTTCTACTAAGAAATGGAATCATTTACTCAAAATGTATACATGAAGAATTCCATTTCCATCCCAGTTTGGTGAGCAATTGAGTATAATAGTATACAGTTATAAACAAACTCACCTCTTCTGGCATGAATGGACATGAACCACTTATCTTCCTGGACACTGAATCAACTGATAGTTGTTCCTTTACAGTTCCTCGTTTGATCATCTGATTCCTTCTATACTGAATAAGTTCTGTATGAATATCCTAGAAAGAAGAAATTAAAAAGCAGTCAATGGAAAATCAATAGGAAGATATTAGAAGGAAATCAATCTGCTTTTACATTAGAAATTTCATTCCAACAACACAAACCTGGAACAGTTCAGCACAACCATGAAAAGCTAGTGTATCTCTTAGCAGTCCTGGGTGATATGCTAGATAAGGACGCCCAGATGCACGTAACCTGTAAAAAATTTACTGGAGTTATGAGAACAGAAAAATCAGATCGACTTGTTGGATTCAAATATTATAGCTGTTGCCGTTTGAAAAGGAAATACTCCAAAGTTATTAAAAGGACCATCTTTTTTCCTTTGAAATTTGGGAAAGCCAGCTGCAGTTTCAAGCTTTAAGAAGACAGTGAAAGGACAGCAGAAATATAGTGAAGGTTCACTGACTGAAATGTTGATATATTGAGCTCAGGCCACGACAGATAAATTGAAGAGTATAACAATTAGCAAAGAAGGAAAGCATCACCTCCCAACTATTTGGTTCCCAAGAGCACGAATTTCTGGACGGAACTTCAGGGCATTGAAGGCTACCCTGCATCTAAGCCTCTGAAATTCCTCCAAGCTTGCAGGAAGAATTGACTGCACACATAAAGGTTCTAAGTCCACAACTGGCCGCAGAACGAGAAACAAAATAGTGTTAGTGGGGCCTGGAAGATACCTGGAGACAATTGCCTCCATTAACGATTATCCCAATAACTTTTGACTTGGCAAGTTTGGGCAGGACTTCTGTCACATAATATTCTGGAGCAGCTGAATTTTTAGGTGATACTGTGGGAAATTTGATCTTTTTCCTAGCCTCCCTGAGATCCTTTGGCAAGCCACGCACAATAGCCACATCATTGGAAAGTGCAGAAATGAAGTGATCTTCATCATATAGATACGAGAAGCTTCTGAATTTTGCACTGCAAGGTCAAAACAAGGGAGGAGAAGTTATATTTAGAGGCTAAGACTAAAACATGATAAATGAAGTAGATGAATCAGAAAACTAGATATCAAAATGAGGAAGGAGACAAGGACCTGATGCCTTTCGCACGTGTGGCTGCTTGTATCTCAGGAATAACCAGAGTGGCATTTAAGAGCCTGGCAACGGCGACAAGATCACAGATCTAACAAAAGGAAATATGTCATGATCCTACAGGCTAAGACCACAGGAAAGTGTACTTTACACAAGAAAACTTACTGAAGACTGTATCTTCTCAAAGCCACCATAAATCTTTGCATAAATAAAACCATTATGATTATCAGGAGCTGCAACAAGGCGAGTCAAACAAAATTGATGAAGGTTTAAATTTCAGGTTGAAATGGGGAAGGTACACAGAATAACTTGCATCTATTGAATATAGAAAGTGTAAGTTGAATTAGCTGAGAACTTCCTGGATTTTATAAGCTTCCAGTGACACTGAAAACAAATCAACGGCCATATTTATACACAACAATATGCAGAAGAAAGAAAATCATGAAAATAACAAGCTCTCAGAGATCACGTAGCACTGGAACTCTTGAGTGATCATTACAATGTTACCTAAGGAAATGGGCATGGGGGTAGGGCAGTAGGCACATATATATAAATGAATAACAAAAAACAAGATAACAGAATGAAATAGAATGGCAAATAAAATGTTCAAGTATGGTTATTCATTCAGCATCTGAAATGGTAGGCTGCTCAAAGTTATTGAACTAACTGAACGACTAGATTTAGAAACAGAAGTTCAAAAGAAATGCAAACATGGAAGGCGAAGGTTGAATATCAAATTACCAGGGTATATTTTTCTAGGTTTTGCAAAAGGGTGTAAATCATCAAGTGTACTCAATGGACCCCACAATCTCCGGGGTCGAGGCCTCTGCCAAAATCATGAAGTGATAAAAAAGATATTAGTTTCCACTAAACTACTGCAATAATGCATGAAATTAAATGCCTAATATCATATCCAAAATTGTAATTTGCCATAAAACTTATATTGAACATATAGAATATGACAATTGATACTTCGATGTAGTCATCACTTATGACTTACTTGTCCAATTGGAAGGACATCATCCGTATGCAGACTGTACTTTGTGATTCCCCCAGCAGAATAATTTGCAAGAAAAAGGTGCACCAGCAGCGAGAGCATCGACAACACGATGCCAATGGCTGTGGCCAACTTAAATTTGCTCTTGAGGAGCATCTTATTTCATTAATCTTGGTTCCAGATCCTGCTGAGTAGATCCAATGTCAAGTTGTCAACCCTTAGGCAGAAGATAAAATAGGGCTAAATAACACGCCCAAGATACTACAAGCAGAACAGCAAGGCACAGATTTGCTTGATACAGCAAAAAAAGGCAAGCATTGTTGCTAGATGTTTAGTAAACTGAGTGTGTGATGGCACATCAACTGACGCAATCTTCCTGACCCTATGCAAGAGCTGTGCCGAGTAAGTATTAAGTTAAGGTAACACTCTAAAATTGGCCCTGAGTTCATCCTAAACCTTGTTGTGTAGAAATGGCTACTGCCTGCAAATCGCAAAACATGCCGTGGGGCCCTAGCTAACACAGAAGCAATGTGGCACTGGATTGAGAGCTGGGAAGCCCAGAACAACACAATGCGGTACGAGATCCCAAAACCATCCACAGACGTCCCAGACGGTGCTTCAGGAAAGAAGGAAGCAGCCGCCACAGGCCGATTGCGGCAACCAAAACCCGCCGACCACCGTGAATCGGGTCCCCCCGATCAGCCGCCATCTAAGCCCGCGGCACCAACTTAACCTCGACGACAAAGCAAACCAGGCGCCTCCCCACCCCATCCCCAACCAATCGTGGCGCCATCCCGAGCGAGCCCCCTCGCGACGGAGGGATCCGTGGAGGGAGCCTCCACCGATCCAGATCCCAGCGCCCGCATTCACAGAATACAGTGGGAAGGGAGACCATACGTCCGTACCTGCGGCGGCGGTGGAGGGTTAGGGTTCGGCAGCGAGGCGAGAGGGGACGAGGAGGCCTCGCAGTCGGAGCAGCTCCGGCGCCACTGTGGCGTGGCCGGTAGTGGGTGGAGGAGTGAAGTGGAGGTGGAGCTCTCTTTCTCTCCTCTCGTCGCCGACGGCGAGGCCTCTCCCGTCTCCACTCTCCAGTGGGGTGGGTAGCCGCGCCGGAGCACGTGGTCGTGGATCAACGGTGGATGGCTCGGTGGGGCCGGGCTGTCAGTCGGTCATCTCCTCATTCTGTGTTTCTGTCCATGGATTTGGAATTGGGAATATTAAAGCTGTCAGTTATTTGCTCACACCAGAACATTTTGGGTTGGCGTGTTTGTTTTCTATTGTATGTGTTGCCTTTTTTTGCCGAGGCCTAGCCCTGGGCTATGTCCAATGGCTCGCGTCTGGGCTGGGGCTGGTGGGTTCCCCCAGTCATTTTGTTTGTTTAGTCGGATGAACTTGGTGTAGGATAATGCTCGTATGAGAGAGTTTTATGGTGTCGTGTTTATTTTTTATGGTGTCCATATTGCTATTTCTATCAAAGGAATTGCCTTGGGTTGTATTCATAGCCTCGCGCCTATGACCGTTGGGCCCTCTTGGTTGTTCTGTTTGCGTGGTGTGGTGAACTAGGTGCATGAGATATTGCTCGCACGAGAGTTTTGCACTATCGTGTTTGCTTCTTGTGGTGTCTGCTATTAGAAATATGTGCAATATTTTAATTCCAAGTTTTATTAGGAGAAAAAACTCATAGATGAATAATGATGCATAAAGAAACACTAGCAGGCATTTCACATACTTCAGAAAACACATGCTACCAAAAAACATATGAACTACTTACAAAACAGCTGAAGTAGTAGCAGGCAACGCGTAGAGGAAGCAGTCGATGTTGATGATCACACGAGCGATCGCGCACAAGCGCTGCCCAGAAACCTAATTGCCGCCCCATGCAGGTGTTCTCTGCGGCAATGGTTCAGAGATCTCGCTCTCTTTCCAATCCGGTGCACATCAGGACAGAAGGTCGATGTAATCTTGACAGCACAACAGACTCAAAGCAGTGGAGCAGAGATGGAGAAAGAGATAATGGGGATCAAAAGCACCTCAGACTGGACGTCTCCAGTCCTTTTATAGATTGCCATGGCCAGAATAAATTCATGAAATTATTACTAGTAACTGCCAGAATTTATGTCACATAAATTTGGCCACAAATACTAGTAACGGAAATTTTTAATCTGGCATTCAAATGACCAGTAACTGAAACATTCAATCTGGTGTTTAAATGGCTATTCAATTTTTAGTTTTAATCACATTAAAATAGTGCATTTAGACACACATAATGTGTATATAAAAGTCTAAAGATTCAGATTGACTTGGCGTTATTCTGCTACTATGCACGCAGTCGCAAGTCACAAGTCACGCGGTATCTCACGCGAAAAATATGCGAATATGCCCGCGCGTGCGTGGGACTTTAGCCAAATCTACATAATTTTTCTCTATTTAATAAATAGATATAATTTCACCTTATAAGTGGGTCTCCATCCCACTAAATAAACAATATGGTACTATTCATACACATGCTTGGGAATTAAGTAATTGGGCCACCTCATGGGACAATTTCCAACATTTGCGTCGCCTTTTTTGTTCGACGCCTTGCCATGGGCTACGTTCATGGACTTGTGCCTGTGACCGATTGGTCATCTCGGCTATTCTGCTTGCGTGCTATAGTTGATCGGGTACGTGTGGATGTGGCTCAGATGGAGTAGCTAGACCGAGATTGGGTGCATGCGATGGTACTGAGGTTGTCATGAGTTACGTCCATTGTTGCGCGCCTATGGACAGGTGCGCCCTGTCGACTGTTTTGTTTGTCTCGTGTCGTGGACCGAGTGCGTGGGGATGGGACGGAGGCCAAGCGGCCTAGCTCCCACTTAGGAGAGCGGATACATATCGGCTCAAGGAGTCCTCTATAGCTGTCGTTACTTAGAACGACAGTCCTTCGATGGGGTTATCCACGGAGGTAGATTGATTTGGTTTGAGATAGTCTTTGTGTTCGCGATCCTATGGTTGCCTCGAAAATTAAGTGAGATAGACAAAATTTAGACAGGTTCGGGCCTCCCTAAGGATAATAACCCTAGTCCTGTGTGATGGAGTATGCGCACGTAAGTTGTGTGTAAGTTCTAGTCTCCTCCTGAGGGAGGTACCCCCGACCCCTTTATATATCCCAGGGGTCAGGGGTTACCGTTAGGCTTTAACTCCCCCAATTAAATCCCTTTACAGTAGGCAAATCACCAGAAATCGTGGGCTAATAACCATGACATTATTTGCTATGTTTACTAGTCATTCAAGACCGACGGTTAGATCTTTAAGTTATTGCCAGCGATTAAGTGTGTGGGCCTGCTGTCGCCTCCACCTTCCGAGTCCTCGTACTCGGGATATTTCTCGAGTCCTCAACTCGAGGCGTCATCCGAGCTTCCCTTTACATTTTGCTGACTGTTTTAGTGCCAATCGCCGGTCTGACCTCTTTCGAGGTCGTCTTTAGTGTCTTGTCTCCTAACCCCTTGTTCTATCCGACCGCCCCAAGGCGACTCGGGGGTACCCAGGGTCATCCCCCGACAGGAGCACCCGAGCTCTTTATGGCCGAAGGACGACAGCCATTTGGGTGGAGTCAATAGGCCATGAGGAGCACAAAGATGAGCTTCTTGATGAATTCCTTTCGTTTATCTGGTAGGTGCATCGGTTAGGTGCACCTGCCGAGTGTAGCCCCTGAGCCAAGAGTCTGATAGAAAATCAGGCTTTAGGGTCCAATATCTTGCGTACTTTGATAAGGCGAGCTGTTATTCGATCGGGCGTCATTGGAGCGAGGGGAGTCCGAGCCCCCGGGCGTCCAGGCGATCGGGCGTCGTTGGAGCGAGGGGAGTCCGAGCCCCCGGGCGTCCAGGCGATTGGGCATCGTTGGACGTGGAGTATAGGCGATGATCCGTGATCGATCTTAGGCGTCTCTTCGCATCCTTGCTTCTTCGGCCATCCGATACATCTCCAATGGCTGGCTACGGTGTTTGGGGAAGTTGAAGCGGTTCGGGTGATGACATGGCCTTCTATTCGGAGCACATCTCGATGCGGTTGCGAGGAATACAAGAGATCAGTCCGTTACTTCTCCGCCGGCTATAAATCATCCCTTTTGTCTTTCTCCCATCGCACGCTCTCCATTTGCATTCAAGCTTTCGCCTTTGCCTTCTTCTTCCTTGCGCCAAACACCTTCTTGCGCTGGCTCCCCATCGTCTCGACTGCCATTGCAACTGCGTAGTGTGCTACTGCAAGGCATGCCTATTGTTTAACCTCAAACCCAACGCTCATCCATCGCATCCTCCAATGGCTTCATCCAAGGATACCGTCGACCGCTCCACCGAGTTTCACAACTCTATCTCCTCCAGCCGACGCTTGAAGTACCTAGAGAAGGCCGACATCTCCCGGCCCAGGCGTTGTCTCTTTAGCGCCCGGCGCCCAGCGAATCGTTCCCGACTCCGAACACCAAAGAGCTGGTGGTGTTCAAGTCATTCCTCCTCCGTGGGCTCGGACTGCCAGCGCACCCATTCTTTCGTGGACTCCTCTATCACTACGACATCTCCCTTGTCAATCTCAACCCTAACTCCATTCTTCAAATCTCCATCTTCATCTACTTTTGCGAGGCCTATCTCAACATTGAGCCCCACTTCGATCTCTTCCGCTACTTCTTCTACCTCAAACTGTATTCCAAGAGGGTAGTCGGGGGGGCCAGACTCCAACTCCGCGATGGGAAGGCCACCGAATACATCCCTATCCCTCTCCTGACCTCGAACAAGGGCTGGCACAGCCAGTGGTTCTATGTCGGGAACTATGAGCCGGCCCTCTCCCCGGAGCTCGACCGCCTCTCGACCTTGGCATGGACCTAGTTGGACCGCTGTGGTTCGGGTGACCAAGGTCAAGTTGACAAGCTAGTCCAGATGGTCGCCGACCTTCGGAAGCAGCGGTTGATAGGGGTCATCGTGGTCCTAAACTTTGTGCTCCGCCGCATCCAGCCCTACAAGAGCCGAGCAGGGTTAGGGTACGTCTACGAGGGTCGGGCCGACCTCTCCCGTGAGTCTCCGGAGGCGCTGTCCATGGAGGAAGCAGAGGCACGGGTGCGGGAGTTCTTCACGACAAAGACCGAGATCAGCAACGAAGAATGCCCGAAGGCCTATTGCCTCGCCAATCCTCAACCGGAGGTAAGGCGTCGCACTCGTCCTTATTTGTATTTTGTAATTGTTTCCTTTTTTGCCTTTGCGAGATCACCTACCTGGTGTCTGGCGTGTTGTGATACATTGTAGGGGCGAGACGCGTTTTATTCCCTTGTGCCGGTACCGGAGCAGCCGCGAGCGGTCGGTGTGAAAGACATCGATCGGGTCGATGACCCGATCGGTAAGAAGAGGAAGGAGAAAGCTCCCTCCGCTCCTATGGCGAAGAAGCCACGAACGATGGTAGCATCCAAGGGCAAGCCTAAGGTGCCGTCGTCGTTTCCGGGTGAGGCCGGCACTAAGTCGGAGACGTCAGAAGGAGCCCCCATCGATGCCGCAGTGGTGGTAGCGACCTCGTCCTCCTCGCAGTCTCTGCCTCTACCATCACCTCCACCGAGGGAGCCCTCGGGCAAACCCCGACCAGTGAAGAAAGTGGCTTTTCAGAAGTCGGGCAGGTAATTTCTTCGTTCCTAAAAGCATATATATGATAATATGGAATTTCGTGTGTTAACTTGTGCATTCATTAGGTCGCTGACTCTAGACCCCGAGGGAGACAAGGTTTCCACTGCAGGGGCGGTCGATGGTGTCGATGCAGGGGCATTGGCGATCGTGCCGACCCCCGATGCGGGCTTATTGGAGCCGACGATGGCTTCGGGAGGTGTCGACACGGGGGCGCTGGTGGTAGTGTCGTCCCCCGACGCGGGGTCGTTAGGGCCGACGACCACGCCAAGAGACGCAGGCTCATCGGGGCCGGCTGCTGCTCTGACTGCCCCTACCGCGGTGATTGCTCCCCCTGCGGATGCTCAGCCGACTGCTGGGCTCGCGAGGGAGGATGTAGCGGTCGATGGAGTCTGGAGATCTGTACCTCCTCCCTGCCCGGACGACATCAAGCGAGACGAGGAGGAGTGCCAACATCTCTTGATCTGGCTAGGGCTGGTGGCAGACGTAAGTCATCCTAGGACTTTGTTATACCTGTACTTATTGAATAATTGCAACTGACTGAACATTATCACATCATGTGTGTTAGGGCATCTAGTTGACCATGCGGACAATTTGCGCCAATCCGGTGCAATGGACTAGGGGGCGAGCAACACTCGAGTCCAACAATTGGAAGCCCAGCTGGCCAAGGCCAAGGCTAGGCGAGAGGCGACGGAAAAAGAAGCCACCGACCTCTGCACTCTGCTGGACGTTCAAGAATTTGGTAACGATCACGTACCTCTTGTACCTTACCATCGTATTCATGAAGTCATTCTAATTAGCTCGGTCAATAGACCGCCACTCTCTTGCAGTGCAGCTAGAGACGACGATTGGGCTCATCGAGAGGTCACAGACGACGGCGGAGACGGCACTCGGTGAGGCTAAGGAAGCCAAGAAGAAACACGCCGAGGCGGTCAATGAGTATAAAAGTACGGCCGACCGGTACGTGCTTCCACTTGAAAGTCCGAGTACTCGTCTTGACGTTTTAATCATGCTGTAGAGCTGCACCGACATGTTAAAGCCCAATTCAACGACTTGGAGTCTCGCCTAACTTGTGTTCAAGCGGACTTCGACAACTGCCGTGCTGGTGCCGAGGCGTTGTTGAAGATGGTGGACGATGAGCCAACGTGTGTCGACCTTCCTAAGAATGAGTTCCTGGAGCGGCTCCACGGGGCGCCCGTGCGCCTCCGAAACCACGTTCAAGGGTTGTTACATACAGCGGCGGCACACATGCTCAGAATTGTTCGAGCGCTATACCCCTACACTCAGCTTGAACACATTCGTGAGCAGTGGCCGTCGATCGTCAAGGAAGCCGACATGGAGAAGTACTATGCCGAGGTGAAAGAAACAACCGACGTGCTAATTCAAGACCTAGAAGTATTCTCAGAAGAAACGTCCAAGTAGTATAATTTGATATGTAAAAATGTTGATGTAAATATAACAGTTTTATTTTAATTACAATGGCATTTGGAGTTTTATCCGCATGTTGTGTCCGATCGCCCAACTTGTTAATTCCCGAGTGCTTGGTATAGCCTTAGTTCACAACGTAGAAAAACTTAGCTACATACACGTATATTGAACCACGGGCTTCATAAATCTTTGGAAAGGAACACAGAGGCGATCGGGCGACAAGCGTAGCGGAAAGAGATCATGAGGCGAGTTTGACGAGCCCCCGAGCGTTCGACAAGTTTACCGACAATACCTCCCCATAGAGCGAAACGGATACCAACTCAGGGTGATCAGTCGGGGCGACGCCCAACCGATCGCCAGAGCTAGAGCGGGTCGTAGACTCTGGGGTAAAGCGACAACAAGGGGCGAGCACTCGGGGGTCGGACAGGACAGAATTATTAGAGAAACGGAACTATTATTAACCCAGAAAAAAATGTGTAGCTTATAATATTAGGGGCAAAATCGGCGTAGATACTCGATGTTCTAGGAATTAGGGATGCGCTGTCCATCTTCCCGAATCATCTGATAGGAGCCTGGCCGAGTTACCTCCGAGATAATGAATGGACCCTTTCACGGGGCGGACAACTTGTGAGCACCAGCCGCAGACTGCACTCGGCGAAGGACCAAGTCTCTGACTTTGAATGACCGACCGCGTACATTACGATCATGATATCGGCGAAGTACTTGCTGGTATCGGTCGGACTGAATCATTGCGGTCAATCGGGCTTCCTCTAGGCTGTTAATGTCTTCTTCTCTTGTTTGTTCGGCGGCCCCCTCATCATAGTGTTGAATTCTAGGGGACTCATGGAACATATCCACGGGTAGAATGGCCTCCAACCCATAAACTAGAAAGAAAGGAGTCCGACTAGTAGCTCGGCTCGGCCGAGTACGAAGTCCCCATAAGACAGTCAGTAATTCGCGCAGCCACCGACCGCCATACTTGTTGAGAGGGTCGAAAACCCTAGCCTTCAAACCTTGGAGAATCATGTCATTGGCTTGTTCATATTGACCATTCGCCCGTGGATGTGCTACCATGCGTATTTCACCTCAATGCACCGGTCTTCGCAAAATTTCCAAAAATTATTTACGGTGAATTATGTCCTGAGATTGGTGATGATTTAATTGGGGACGCCGAATCGATGTGTAATTCTTTGGATGAAATCCACAGCCTTCTTCGCGGTGCAGGTCTTGAGTGGCATTACTTTGATCCACTTAGTGAACTTGTCAACGGCGACGAGTAGGCGATCATAACCTTGTGGAGCTTTCTGAAATGGACTGACTATGTCAAACCCCCAGCATGCAAATGGCCACGAGGGTGGGATTGTTTGAAGTGCTTGTGCAGGGAGATGATTTTGCTTGGTGAAGAACTGGCATCCTTGACATCTTCTAACAAGTAATTTGGCGTCTTCGTTGGCAGTCGGCCAGTAAAAGCCCGACCGAAACACCTTTCCCACAAGAGTCCTAGCTCCAGCATGATTTTTACACATTCCCAAGTGCACCTCCTTCAGGATGTCGGACCCTTTAGATCGGCTGACGCATTTTAAGAGTACTCGGGTTGATGCGGCTCGTTTATACAGTGCCGACCCCACGACGACGTATTGTTTACTTCACCGGGCGAGACGAATGGCCGAGTCCTTATCTTCGGACAATTTGGCGGTGATAATAAAGTCAATGAGGGATCAGTGCCAATCTTCTTCATCTTCAGTGATGACCATGATGGATGGCTTTTCCTTATCATCCGAGGATTCTGCTTCTTCAAACTAGACCGACGGTTTCTAGAGTTCTTGGATAAATACCTCACTCGACACTGTAGCTCTGGAAGATCCCATCTTGACGAGACAGTCGACGGTCGAGTTCTCGTCTCTAGGGAGGTGATGAAACTTGAGGCCAAAAAACTTTCCTTCAAGCTTTCGTACTTCTCTACAATAGGCATCCATCTTTTCACTAGTGCATGACCAGTTTTTATTTACTTGGCTGATAGCTAGCTTGGAATCTCCATAAACCATAAGCCGTTTAACCCCGAGGAAAACAGCGATACGTAGGCCATTAACAAGTACCTCGTACTCGGCCGCATTGTTTGATGCTTTAAACAAGAGTTGCAGGACGTATCTCAAGCGTTCACCCTGGGGGAAAATTAGGAGAACCCCTGCACTGGCTCCATCAATGCCGAGGGAACCATCAAAATACATGACACAATGTTCTGGGGTCTCAGCTATCGACGGGAGTTGGATTTCCGTCCACTTAACGATGAAGTCGGCGAGAGTTTGATATTTGATGGCCACTCGGGGCTTGAAGGCGAGGGTGTATTCGCCCAATTCAACAACCCATTTGACAATCCGACCAATGGCGTCTCGATTATAGAGGATTTCACCGAGTGGGTATTCTGTAATAACATCCACTGGGTGAGCCTAAAAATAATGTTTGAGCTTCCGAACGGTGATGAGTACGGCGTATAGCAGCTTCTGGATCTGAGGATATCGGACCTTCGATGGTTCGAGTACTTCTGATATGAAATATACTAGGCGTTGTACTAGGTAGGCGTGGCCTTCTTCTAGACGTTCGGTGACAATGGCGTTGCTAACCACATGGGTCGTGGTGGAGATGTAGAGAAGCAAAGTCTCTTTGGGGGTTGACGCAACTAGAACATGCGGTGTGGCGAGAAATCTTTTGAGTTCTGAAAAAGCCTGATCTGCCTCCAGCGTCCAGGTGAAGTCATCCTCCTTCTTAAGTAGCTTAAAAAATGGCATCCTCCGCTCACTGAGTCAGAAGATGAAACGTCCGAGTGCTGTCATGCAGCCCGTGAGTTATTGGATATTCTTCACACAAGTTGGCTTAGCCATGTTTATGATTACCGATATCTTCTTGGGATTGGCCTCGATCCCACGACTGCTGATGACAAAGCCAAGTAGCTTCCCGGTCGGCACTCCGAACACGCACTTCTCCGGATTGAGCCTCCATCTAAACTTTCGGAGGTTGTCAAGGGTTTCCTAGATGTCGGTGATTAAATCTCCCATCTGCTTAGTCTTGATTACGACATCATCCACATATGTCTCTACATTACGTCCAATTTGGTCGGTGAGACAGTGTTGTATAGCTCGTTAGTATGTAGCCCTAGCATTCTTGAGCCCAAAGGGCATTGATATATAACAACAAGCTCCATATGGAGTGATGAATGATGTCTTCTCCTGGTCTTCCTTCTTTAAACTAATCTGATGGTATACCGAACAACAATTTAGGAAATAAAGGAGAGAACTGCCGGCTGTGGAGTCGACCACTTGGTCAATGCGCGGCAGATGGAAGGGGTCTTTTGGGCATCGCTTGTTGAGATCAGTGTAGTCAATGCATATCCTCTATTTCTCAATTTTCTTTTTTACAGAGATCGAGTTTGCTACCCGGTTAGGATGGTACATTTCTTTAATAAACCCGACTACTATTAGTCAGATAACTTCTTCTTTTATGGCCTCTTTACGCTCTTGGATGAATCAGCGCAGCTTCTGCTTGACTGGCTTGGTAGTCGGATAGACGTGGAGTTAGTACTTGATCAGCTCCCTTGGTACGCCCGGCATGTCCTAAGCCTGCCAGGTGAAAATGTCGACATTGGCACAAAGGAAGCTGACGAGCGTGCTTTCCTATTTTGGGTCCAGCGATGTCTCGATCAGCGCGGTCTTGGTAGGGTCGGCGTTCGATAGCCAAATAGCTTTGTACTTGGTTGGTGAAGGTGATATGCCCGGCGTCGATGGCGTGGCGGTTGGGACTTTGATGTCAGTTGGTGGCGTAGTCTTGACCGCTCAGACGGTCTCCTCCATTCGAACAGATATATTCAGTGTTTCCCCTAAGGCGAGGCTGTCATGTTCACAGGCATGGTAGGTGGCGACATCCCCCCTGATTGAAAAAGCTCCCTTTGGGCCCAGGATTTTGAGGACCAGATATGTGTAATGGGGGACGGCCATAAACTTGGCAAGCGACGGGCGTCTAAGTATGACGTAATAGGCAGTCTCGAAGTCGGCATCATAGAATTTGATATGCTTGGTCTGATAGTTATTCTGAGTGCTGAACGTCACGGGGAGGGTGAGTGTACCGAGTGGGACGGAGCCCTTTCCCGGGACGATCCCATAAAACGGCGTGTCGGTCTTCTCCAGCACTTTAGTGTTGATGCCGAGAGCTGTGAGTGTCCCCTTGAATAATACGTTGAGGCCACTACCTTCATCAATGAGCACCCTCTTCAGGTGCACTTTAAGGACCATGGGGTCCACTACCAACGGAAACCGACCTGACTTAGAAATGTCAGTCCACTGGTCATCCCGAGTAAAAGTAATCGGGACTTCCGACCAGTGGAGACGCTTGGGCTCGCCCACGTTGATCATGTTGACTCGACGAGTGAGGAGTTTTTGTTGGCGGTTGGTCTCCGCGGCGATCGCCCCACCAAATATCATGGAGACCGTCCGATCGGGCTCCTGAAAATCATTTCCAACCGGGCGGTCGGTGTCCTTGTCTTCTCAGCGAGGTTCATTCTTGTCATCCCGACATTGCCAATCTAACCGGAGTCGACTCTGCGATTCTTGGAGTATTTGGTCTTGAAGTTGATAACATCGACGTGTCGTGTGGCTGCTGTTTGGATGGAATATGCAGGGCTTGTCGAGGATCTCTTGTATTGCCGAGTGTCCCCTTTCTCTTGACCTGGGCTTCTCCTCTGTAGCCATGACGTACTCGGGCTTTCTCTTCTGAGTAGTCGGGTGAGAGGACTCAGGCTTTTCACGGTCGGTGCGCCGGGGTGATCGGCGATCATCGTCCTAGCGTTTCTTCTCCTTCCGAGGTTCTCGTGTGGCCAGGCGCATTTGTTCACGCTCGGCTTCTTCCGCATTAGCGTATTGCTCGGCGACGGTGATCATTTCTCCTGGCGTTGCTGGCTCATTCATAACCAAATGACGGAATAGCTCTGAAGGCTTCTGCAATCCTTCCTGGAAAATCGAAATTACGTCGTCGTTGGAGATACTGGTGACAGTGTTCCTCCGCTCTGAAAATAGGTGAATATAGCTTCGAAGGGATTCGTCACTCCCTTATCGTATTTGGTGTAGATCATATCGAGAGGCCGGCCTTTGCCAGGTCCCCTGGTAGTTGGCGATAAACATGTCACATAACTGATCACAAGAGTCGATAGAGCCCTCTAGGAGTCTTGCCAACTAATTAATGGCGGTCGACGCAAGCATCACAGGGAGATAATTCGCCATGATGTGCTGATCCCCGTTTGCTGCTCGAACGGCTGTATAATATAACCGCAGCCACTGTGAAGGGTCGATCTTGCCGTCATAGGGCTCAATGCCAGTCGGACGAAAACCCTTGGGCCAGACAACCTGACAGAGTTGTTCCCTGAAAGCTGGGAACCCGTTATGGTGAGAATTCATATCATCACGCCGGTCGGCTCTCGGGGTGCCATGACTTCGGTCATATTGCTCCCGGCGACGCATTTCGCCGGATTCTCAATCACCACGACGACGAGAGATAATATTGCGAGCGTCACGCACTTGGTTGATAATTTTCCGAGCATAGCCCGAATAGGAGCTTCCCTGATGCTCATTTAATCAGGAGCGCTGTGAAGGACCAGATGGTCAGGCGTCATTTTGATTGGTGGAGAGCGAGCCGACGGGCGAGGCCAAATCAATAATTTAGGCGGCGGCGGCCTGTATCATCACCCAGGCCCTCTAGAGTTCCGGAGTCTCGGGGAGGGCGAAGAGTGCCCTTTTGATGGCGACCAGATTCACCGTCGGCGTACGGTACACGGTGTGACATTCAAAGTCCACCATAAAACCTTCTTGATTATTCTAGCGAGAGCCTTCAACCATGGGGGCCTTGTCCCGGTGAATAGAGCGGACGGTGTTTCGCTGCCGATGTTCTCGGCGATGGCTGTTGGACTCGACAGCATTGGTAGTAGGCTCGTCCTCAAAAACATCGACCGTCACCATCATAATGGAGCTTGGTGATGGAGTCGGCAAGCTGGTCGGCGTGCTTCTCTTCTTGGATCGTACCGAGACAACCTCGGTGAATTAGCGTCACTAGACCATGCGTCCATTCGGGGTAGAGAAAATGACGTAGTCGACGGGAGAGTCATTGGAGATCGTTCGGTGGGCGTTCGATGGGGTCGGGCGTTTGTGTGTTGGGGTCACCTGGTTGCAAGGACGGGTCACCCCCCGGGTGATGAAGAGAGTGAGGAGCCATGGTGAATACCATGTGGATGATGAGTGATTGACAACGGAAGAGAAGATGAAGAGAAGTCCTCCGAGGGGAGGCACAGTGACTTGCCGTGATGGAGCTCGCGTGTGACTCAGGTACACGGACGGACGTTCGTCG
>KE371471.1:22002-35493 GCA_000418225.1 Zizania latifolia | reverse complement strand
GTCACCGAGATCACGCAGGGCCGGCCCGAGAACTGCGTCTGGTAGAGGCAGGTCACCAGGTTCTGCGCCGTGCCCTTGCCGGCGCTCGACGACGACGACGACGCGTCCGCGATCTGGACGCCGCTCTCCCCGAAGCAGGAAGGGAAGTCCCTCATGCTCGCGTCTTTCAGCGAACACCTGGGGCGCGCAGCAGCAGAAGCAGTAGCCCACTCAGAGCACCGCTTGAAGCTCCTCTCCGCCGCCTCACCGCATCAACCAGAAACCGGCGAGCTCGCCACCGCAATGCCGGCCAAGAGGAGAAGCCGTGCAGAGATCGCTCGCGGAGGGGGCTTCCCGATCCAGTGACGCCACCTCGAGTGGCCGCAAGATCCCACCTTTACTGCAAAAAGAAGCACGAAGAACCGCCCAAAAAGCAAGTGTGGGAGGAGCGGCGCGATTGATACCGCAGCAAGACTCCTTCACGAAGGCGAGTTCTTCCAACGCAATCAAGAGCGCGGATGCGGCAACACGCTCCAAGATTTGCCGCAAAACCGGCAGCAAAGCAGCAAGCTTTCCCTGAGATTTATTCAGAAGCCCCAAGGCATCACCTTTAACCCACAAACAGCACCAAGAACAGCAAAGCAAAATGGAAGCTTCACCCAGATAAGCTCTCAAGCCAGAATAACCAAGCAACCATCAGAGATGGAGAAGAGGAAGAAAGATGTGGAGGACACTCTACAGTGAGAGGAGCAAGCAGTGTGCCCTCTCTATCTCTCTCTGCATCAAGAGGCAATGAGAGGAGAAGCAAGCAAGCTTAGCAAGCTGCGAAGGACTGAAGTAGTGTGGGAAGGGGGAGGAAAAGGAGACAAAAGGTTTGGGAATACAGGCACAGGCGTACAGCCATACAAGATACTACCACACTACACTGTCACCAACTCATGGAGTGCAGCAGGAGTGCAGGACAGGGGGAGCAGTTGCTAGCTGCTCTCCTTTCCTTTTGTAACTGCTGCCATTGCTATTGTTACCACTAGATGTTTTTTCATGCTAGGATGCAGTGGTTTCTACCATTTTTGCAAGCTTTTTTCAAAAGTGAATCATACTATATCAGTATTCAGAGAGAGGAAGCAAGAAAAACTCAGTTGAAGCAACTTCCTGGGATCAAATTCTGGTGATCTTTTGTCTGTCTCCATCATTTATGCTGGAGATAATTGCCATTCATGCCAAATGGTAACTCATGTATGTGTATGTAGACTGTAGAGGTTGCGCACAAGGCACAATCTTGCCTCCAGGTGGTACTTGCTCTCTCTTTAGTCATAGGCCACTGTCCCTTGCTCTACTGCTCGACTATCTCTGGATCACTGACATGAGAATACCAGCTCTGCATTTTTTTGTATAGTAGGAACAGTTCACATGCATTACAGTGGAAAATGACGGCTACATGGACTCCAGTGTCGACTCCATGGGAGCCCATCCTTTGATGTTGTCTGGTACTCTGGTGTAAAAAAGCATATAATAGTTGCTTTAAAGATGTTTGAAAAGATCAATCATTTACTTAAGTAGTTAAGTTGAATGTACTAACTTCATCTGCTACATATTATAAGCCGGTTGACTTTTTAAAAGTAAAATTTCTTAAATTTTGATCAATTTTATAAATAATATCATAACAATTTTAATATAAAATTAGTTTCATTAATTTGACCATTAAATATGTGTTAATGATGTATTTATTTAATATTATAAATGTTAATATATTTTTATTTAAAATTAGTTAAAGTTGAATAAGTTTGACTTAGAGACGTAGTACTTGTTTAAAAAAAATAGTTCATGTGGTCTCTATTCTTTGCAAGAGATTAGAACCACCTCATTTGATGACTACAAGATCCAAAACTTCATATCCTTCGCGCACACGCGAATTTCTGGGCATCGCTAAATTTAAGGCAGTATTTACACGGCCATCTTAATGGTGTCCTCGCTAGCTTTAACCAAAGATAGGGCCAAATTGAGTTTTTTTAGCTCACAAGTTCATGATTTATTGCATGCTTAGCTTTATTGCAATATTCAAGTGGAGATGGAGGTTTTCAATATATACATGTCTGGATCACACATGCTTTTCTCAATCAATCATGTCTTCATATCAATTGTTTATACAGATGCTATGTTGCATGATTGAGTATGCAGAAAGCAAAATTTCATTGTAAATACTAAATAGATAGTCCTTCTCCAAATGTTCCTGATCAATGGTAGGAAGAAAAAATGTTGGCTTTTAGGGTATTTCAGAAAAGGCAGATTTAATGGTATAGCTAAATGAATAAGAACCGTTTATTTTTTTATTGAATGGTCACAATTGAAGAAAGAGATAATAGGTCAGCCATAATTATTTTTTATTTTTATAAAGAGAATTTTAAGGTACAACTAGATTATGTTGGCCGTTCATTACGATTGACCTGAGCTAATAGGTCACATTTCTTTTTTTCTTTTTCCTTCTTCTCTTCTTTCTCTCTCTTCCTCTCTCCTTCTTCCTCCTCTCTCTCCATTTCTCTTGGCTCTCGCGTCAGGGGCAGCTTCGACGTGTGGCGGGGGTGGGGCGGCCAGCAGACGAGGCACAGTGCGCTGCACGCGGGGGGCACGTTGCGCGCGGTGCACGGGGGGCATGACATAGGGGACGGGGTGCCGCTATGGTGGGGAGGGGCGTGTGTTGTGCATGGTGTGCGGGGGTGCGACACGGGGCGAGGGTGGCAAGGCGCCGCTACATTGAGGGCTGGTGGCGACGAGGGCGACAGATGGGGCGGTAGCGGGGGCAGTGGCTAGGAGTCCAGATGGGCAGCGGCGCTTGAGGCAGTGGTGGATTCAGGATTTTATCAATGGATATGCCGTATCGAAATCTACATATATAATTCGGTAAAAATATTTTTCTAAGTGAGTAAATAATTATTAAATTTACACCATAATTTAATATACATACACTAAATAATATGATAAGTCTTAAATCAAAAGATTAAGTTAAAAACTTATTTAAATATAAATAGTTCAAACATCATATTAATAAAGTTATACTTTCATCATGATATATAGTCAAAAACAATAAAGTGTTTAATTTGATCTAGTCACTAAACATAAGATAGCATATATGTAAATAATAAGTTTTATTTCTCAACGTGAACAAGAAAAAAAAAGCTAATAGGAAAAATATTACCTAGTGCGCGCCCCGGGGGTTGAACTTGACCATGCCTTTGGGTAGAGGCTCCTTTTCCGTTAGGCCACGAATTGATTTGTCTAACTATGGTTCGTTGCCAATGTCTACTTCTTTAATATTTTAGATCTTAGGCCGAAGTCCACCTGGCATACCCCTAGATCTGCCACTGGCTCGAGAGATGCAGTGGCAATGTGAAGAGAGAGTCGCGGGACAGAAGGTAACGGGCTATAGCGGGTTACGACAAAATCAATTTTAATTAATTAATTTAATCACACTTAATCAAGTGCTATGATTTATTTGAAGTCTTATCTCTTTAGGAGGTACATGTTATACCGTAAATGCTCCCTTTTATAATTATAAAAACCAATTATTAATATTTAATTTTTATTTTTATCTTGCACGAAAACAACGTTATATCATATCTCTTGTAACTGGTGCATGCGGACTTCTGTTTTTCCTCTAATTGATATGCATGCACATCCTATTTTTTCTCCTAAGCTGCATGCATGCAACAGAAAGCATGACAGGTGGTATGTCTTTTCTCTAATTCCCATGCATGCATCTATGGCTAAGATCAATTATATCATTTATCTCTTTTCAAGCTAAGTATTGTAGCATAGAAGAGTCCTTGAGAAAAAAATATTGGCTTTAGGTGCAGGCAAGCAAGTAGGGCAAGTAGCACAGAGTGCACAGTAGAGCTAGGAGTTTTCATGCCGTATATCAACATGTGGAAGTAAAGAATGTAGGGATCCAAAATACAAGCTACAGCATGGCAAGTTGAGAGGAAACTGAAATCAATGAAAAGGACAACGGTTTTCTTGGATCTGGGCCACATCCCATCTCCTCTCATCTGTTAACTGCACGCCCACGAGGCCGCATTTATTCACCTCCTGGAGATCCATCCATACTCTCCTCTTCCATTCTGCTTCATCTCCAAGCAAAGGTACCCCCAGAACTTTGGCAGAGGTTTTAAAGATGAACTGCATCGCATTTTAATCTCTTTCAGAAACAGTATTCTAGTTCCATATGTTATAGCTGTCAGGATCACAGGGAAGTGCTCTGCTTTATTGTCACCCATATTTTGAGAGGATTAATTTACACTTGAAATTGCTGATACCTGTGAGTGTTTAGTTGAATAATGAACCTTCCTCAGCTAGTTCATTAGCCTACTGACTCTTAGTAACAATCTTGGAGAGCTTATTGAAAGTGAGGTCCCCTATAACAACTTAACAAGCTTAAAATTTTAATGTGATATGGTTTATGCACACTTTGTCTCTTAATACTACTTCTTTATCATGCACCTACTTCACTTCAACTAAAGTGGTGTCAGTCTACTCACGTGGAGTAGCACACCAGCATCTGATTGAGGGTACAAACTTGGCTGTTCATGGAGAAAAATACTATTTAGGGTCCCAGCCCAATTACTCGCCAAGAAGGCAAGAACCAACCAACGCAATGGTAGGTATTGGTGATGTTCAGTGGCCAATTCTTTTTTCTCTGACAGGGTGTTAATGTGATATATTACATGCTCAAAGCAAGTTGAAAGCACTAGCTAGTATATTATTCAGAGTCAAAGGTGAAGGTACTTGGAGAGTACAATTTTTTTGTGGGCTAGTCAGTAGATGGAATTTGACCTAACCTTTGCTACTCCTATATTGTCAGATACCAATTGGAAATATCATTCATATATAGGTTAATTCCAGAAATGCAGGAGTGGAGGAGAATCAACAAACTCACCTATCTCTGAAAATGAAAACAAAGAGATCAATCAGTTCACCTCCTCATCTATATTTTCTTGCCTGAAGATTGCACTGTAAATTAGGATCTCCTTCTCCCAGATCCAAGCGCCACCTGTAGGAAGATCTCTACACTCACAGCATTGAAGCGTGTGCTTTGCTGTTACGAGGTTGTTTTCTTACCTGAGCATTATAAAACGCAAAGTTTCAGATCATAACACGTCATACTTGATCTTGGAATGTGCTGTTGCTAGTAGAATAACATTCTGGTTGTCACTTTGCTTTCTGACCTGCTGGCAGTTTTGGCATACTATCATGTCCATGCCAAGCTTTGCTTGTACAGTCCAGAAAATCTGTGTGCAGCTGGGCATTGCAGATACTGGTATCTATAAAAAGTTAAGGGGAGAGGAATACTTTGGTGATGGCAAGAAGATTATGTACTTATGTATGTCCAATTTAATCTTGATATTTGGTCCACTGAAATAATATATGGGAGAGTGATTGAATTGTGACAATGTGGCCATCACTGTCTTAGTCCTCTTTTTTCAGAAAGAGAATGGACAAAACTATTTTAACTTACTAGCTACTCCCTTTGTCCTATAACATAACAAGTTTTAAAGTTCAAAATTTATCTCAAATATAACAAACTTGTACTTATAAAAGTAATTTTTATTTCTAAAGTACTCGTACTACCCTAGACTTGATTACTCCGTCCAACCACTTCTATACCTATACTCATCCACCTCGAGGAGGTTAGTATGATCTTCTTACTCATCTTCTTGATACGTGTGTCATCTAAGCCTAAAATTTGCTACATTCTAAGATGGAGAGAGTATTTGTCTTCCCTCCTTTCAAGAGAATCTTTTTGTTCTTGAGAGAGGCTTACTAACTATGTTTTGCTGAGGACAGAAGTTGTGAGGAACATGTTTTTTCCTGGCATATTTCATTCAATCAAAAGTTTTTTAAAATTTTGTAACAAAACTGTCTAATTTATTTCCAATTCGGTTGCTATGATCACAACAAAAGTTCAATGCTAGTCGAATACTTTACAGCTTAATTACAGGTAAAAGCTTACCAGCCAGGGGTAAAAGGTGCCAGTCTCAACTAATAAGTGCTTTGCTATGATACTGATGTGCACTCCTTGTAGCTTCACGGAGCACCAGATGTTGCAAACTGTAAAAATGCGATTGCTTATGGAAAATTGTATATTTGTACTGAAGATAATATCTAAAAGAATCTGCTATCTCAGCTGGTGTGTTGCTCCCATGAAAAAACCTCTCAAAATCATACGCATTCCCTATATATGTGCATTGAAAATTTGAAATAACTCGAGCTGTGTTTGAAACTTCAAAACTTGGGATTTTTGCGAGACATTACAAAACGCCCAATGGAATTCACATTTCCAAACAGGGCGTAAATTGTTGAGAACTTTTATGATGCATTCTACGGAATATTATACTATTAGTGGAATCGATCTGCACTTTTAGTTGGTCATATTTTGGACATAATGTCATTAACGGATTTGCACTGATTCATCTCTTGTACCGTTCTTCTTCAACACGTATGTTATATAAATTTACAATTCTGATATATTCTATCACTCATTTTTAGACGAATTTATACTTTCTAATTTCTACTACCACTAACTAAAGTAAAAATAGAAATCATTTTTAACTTCAATCTACAGACAATAAAAATGTATACAGTAAAATTTCTCAAATCACCAGTAGAGTAGAGACACCAGCCAAGCTCGCGGGCCACGCTGCCACTGGTACAGGCACTCACACGCGCACGGCGTGAAGAAAGCTTCACACAGCTCATCATGCCATGCACGCACGCGCGGCGTGTTGCTGGCCGTGACCGGAGACGGAGCAGACACGCAGCTGCCGCCATGCGATGCATGCAGGAGCAGGACGACCGGAGCTAGCTAGATTGCTTCATCTGCACTTATCCCCCAATGCCCTTTTTTCCCTTCAGGATCATGCTCCAGCTGCCTGCTGCCTGCATGCTGCATGGCATCCATAAAGCAGAGTAGAAGAGGTAGCTAGCAACAGTGAGCACCCAGCCCAGGGGACAAAATGCTTGGCCCTGTCATGTTCTGTCAGAATCCCGATGTGAGACACTTGCTTGTGCTGGACTTAACCTCGTAGTGATGCCTGTTTTAGCTTGTGGGTGTTAAAACCTTAGATTGCTAGGGTTTAGGACCGATAGGACGTATTTTCTGGTTTGCCTTGGTTGGACGATGATGACATCATGGCCTTGGTGGTCGTCGATGTCGGAGTCCGGCTGAGTTCGTCGGTGATCGGCGAGGAGGCAGAGGATTCCCGTCGCTCTCAGCGCCGAAACGGATCAGGTAGGCTTAAAAATTTAGGGATTGAGAGTTGACGCAACAGGGATCGGAACCCTGCACACCGCGGCCACTTCCCCTTTTATATGGCGCTACGTGACGGGGCCCATAACCGAAATCGGTTGGGCGCCCCCGATCAGGGTGCGCGAGACCAGGGGCGCGCGTGTATGGTCTGGTGCATGCGCGGGGAGGAGAGGGAATTGGTCCCCCTCTCCTCCTGAGAGATCTGTAACTAACATTCTCCCCTTAGATCTCTTCTTAATACTTAAACTAAACTTAACCAAATACATGTCTCATTACGGATCAATGCATAGAGTATGTTTTATCATAATAGTCAATTACGTACTATGTGATTCAACAACTACGATACATCTTTTCATTCCGAAACAGATGCTTATCTTATTTTGGGCCCCTTAGAATCTAATGATCATAGGCTTTCCTTTAAACCGATGCCGGCTAAGTGTTCTCTGAACACACTGGGTGGTAAGCCTTTTGTGAGCGGACCCGCAAGCATTTGCTTGGTACTTATATGCTCTAGACTTATGGTTTGATCTTAGATTTTCTTCTTAACAACATAATACTTAATATTGATGTGTTTAGCAGCAACACTCTTCTTGTTGTTATGAGAGTATAATGCTGCTGGCTCATTGTCATAGTATAACTTAAGTGGTTTCTCAATACTGTCGACCACTCTTAAACCGAGAACAAACTTCTTAAACCACATTGCCTGTCCGGTGGCCTCATAACATGCAACAAACTCGGCATACATCGTCGAAGACGTCGTCACAGTTTGTTTGGAGTTTTTCCACGACACAACTCCATTTGCGAGTGTGAATATATAACCTGACGTGGATTTCTTAGTATCCACACATCCCGCAAAGTCTGAATCTGAGTGACTTGATGGAATTGTGTCCAAGAAAATTCTGGAGGAACCGGAAGTTCCGACTATAGCTAGAAGTTCCGAGTTCTGGAGCATCCGGAAGTTCTGGTACGACTAGAAGTTTTGGGCCAGCCCCGGTATTCGATTTTCTGGACGAACCAGAAGTTTCGGCTGTAGCCGAAAGTTTCGAGTTCTGGACGAACCGGAAGTTCTGGTTGGACCAGAAGTTCTGGGTCGAGAATTAATTCGATACAGAAGGTCATTTTTGGAAATTCTGGCTGTAGTTGGAAGTTCCGAGGCCAGAAGTTTCGGCTGTAGCCGGAAGTTTCGGACCAGGCAAACATATTAGATCTGTTGGGCTTTAATACAGATTAAAGGCCCATGATGGAGCACTATATAAAGAGAGGTGAGGCAAGCACGAAAAGGTTGCTAGTTGTTGCTGCTATTGCTCCTAGTTGAGAACCCTAGCCGCCACCTCTCCTCTCTCCACGATCACAAGTGTTGTGATTGATCTTCTGGATCTCACGAGTGGTGCTAGCACGCCGGCGTGAGGTGACTCCATCCCTATACGTGTGGATACCGTAGAGGCACCGTTGCTGCATTGGTGCTGTTCTTCTTCCTTGGAGATGGCCGGATTACGCCGACTTCGCCACGGATGAACGGACGGAGCTATGAGGAGCAGATCGAGGACGTGCTTCATCGACTCTACTTTCGCCGCCCGAACGCGTCTCGAGGCTTGAGGTAGCGATCCGTGATCCCATTACACGCATGGCTCCTGGGCTAACGGGGTAAATTTTTGAAATTAAGCGCTAGCGTAGCCTCCTCATAACCCAACAGTGGTATCAGAGCCTACGTACGTAGTGTTCGATCTAGATTGATCACATATGGTGATATGTGATGGAAATAGATTGGATCTATTGTTTTTGTCATCGGATTTCTGGAAGTTCCGGTTGGACCGGAAGTTCCGGGCCGAAATAATTTTCGATACAGAATGTTATTTTCGGAAGTTTCGGGTATGACTCGGAAATTCCGGGTCCGGAAGTTCCGGTTGGACTGGAAGTTCCAAACAGAAATAAATTTTGTACAGAAGGTTATTTTTGAAATTTCTGGTTGTGACTCGGAACTTCCGGGCCAAAAATAAATTCGAGTCAGAAGGTTGATTTCGGAAGTTCCGGCCCTGAGTCGAAAGTTCCGGTCTCTTCGACTGGAAGTTCCGGTTGAGCCGGAAGTTCTGGGTCTGTTTTCAGTTACGCATAGTCTCCGCCTAACTTGTTTTTGCAGGGGATGTTATGACTGGTATGGCCTTGCAAAGTATATGATACTCGCTTGTAATAACATGGCCTGCGTGTCATGATTGATTACAGCCTAAGGCTGTTCAAATATTGTACGACCTGCGCGTCAACATGTGATGCTTCTGCTCATGTAACTAGTATAGTGCTATTAGCTGTAATATGCTTATATAGGTTCATGGAGACCTGAAGCGTGATGATCCGAAGGACATGAACCATGGAGATGGAGATCACCATGCAAGAGGGACATACTATGTCACAGTTAATATGATTGCCTGTGATGTTTACTTATATTTCTATCATATTATTCTTTCATGTTCTGTGTGCGGTAGGCATCGTTACCATGTTAGAATAGTTTCCCTCAGAAAATTAAGTATTGATGCTCTTTCCAATAGCTGCATCTACCAAGGTTCTCGATCATCGATGGTGGATCTGCCAAAGCAGGGTGCCGTCTTTTATGTTGATCAGTTAGGGTAGATGTCGGACAACCACATGCATATTATTGGTTTGCTTAACAAAGCTATCAAAATGGTTTTGGGCTTTGGGGCATGGAGTTAGGAGTCGAGCATTGGATGCTATCCCAACGAACAAGAGTCACATAGAGATGTGATTAGCAAAGTGTTGCTTACCTATGTCACTAATCTTCTAGCAGTGATGCCAAAGCTCACTAGGAGTTAGATGAATATGAATCTTGTCCCACAATGTGTCGTTAGAGGGAAAGCGATCATTTTACATATTGTAGCATATCTTTTATTTGATAGAAAATTAACATAGCATAGTGCTGAATCTTGCATTGTTATTGTAGATCATGGCACCTACTGCAAAGAACACTTCTGTTTTTAACCTGCGATCCATCCTTGAAAGGGAGAAATTGTCTAGAACAAATTTTATAGACTGGTACAGGAATTTGACAATTGTTCTCAAACAGGAGAAAAAAGATTATGTTCTAAAGGAACCCCATCCTGATGAACCAACGGATGATATTGTTGGGTTATGAGGAGACTACACTAGCGCTTAATTTTAAAAATTTACCCCGTTAGCCCAGGAACCATGCGTGTAATGGGATCATAGATCGTTACCTTGAGCCTCGAGACGCGCTCAGGCAGCGGAAGTAGAGTCGAGAAGCACGTCCTCGAGCAGTTCTTCTCCGGCTCCGTTCGTTTGTTGGCGATCCGGCGATGAAGACGACGCGATCCGACGATCCGGCGAATTCCACGGGACGAAGACGAGCACCGATGCAGCAACGGTGCCTCTACGGTATCCACACGTACAGGGACGGGATCACCTCACGCCGGCGTGCTAGCACTACTCGCGAGATCCGGAAGATCAATCACAACACTTGTGATCGTGGAGAGAAGAGAGGTGGCGGCTAGGGCTCTCAACTAGGAGCAATGGCAACAACAACCAGCAGCCTTTTCGTGCTTGCCCCACCTCTCTTTATATAATGCCTCATCGTGGGCCTTTAATCTGTATTAAAGCCCAACAGATCTAATTTATTCGCCTGGCCCGGAATTTCTGGCTACAGCCGAAACTTTCGAAAATGACCTTATGTATCGAATTAATTCTCGACCCGGAACTTCTGGCTACAGCCGAAACTTTCGAAAATGACCTTATGTATCGAATTAATTCTCGACCCGGAACTTCTGGCTACAGCCAGAACTTCCGGTTCATCCAGAAAATCAAATGCTGGGCCTGGCCCATAACTTCCAGATGCTCCAGAACCCGGAACTTCCGGCTACAGCAGGAACTTCTGATTCCCCTAAAATTTTCTTGGGCACAATTCCATCAATCTCCCACTTGCACAAGAACCAATTCTTTATAAGATTTGAATTCCATCCCCTTAAACGTGTGACCCGATAGGTTCATACGCAAACGGCCGCTACCCAGAAACTCTTTCCGAATCGCCGATCAATAGCGGTACCTAGCAGCACATATTGACCCCCGAATGCATACAAAGTTAAAATCATACTTTCTGAACCTTGATATACTCACACACCAATCCTTTTACCACATGACATCAGTCAAGCTCAAGGCGAGATACGTGTCACCCTTATTGGTAGCTCGACACTTCACTCGATCAAGTAGTGGATTTAATTATGACTAACTCTCCCGTTATGTAGGAGGGGTAAATTCCATCTTGACTGCTCGCATCCCACGACATGTTTCGTGATACACCCAAAATCAACCTTTTTAACTACCCTGTTACGGAATAGCGTTTGGAAGCCCCTAAGTGTGCTACTACACATTCTGGAATCAATGACGATCTCAGGTCTAAGGATTCTGCAGGTACACCATTTGAGATGATAACTGATGGCACATCTAAAATAACAATCCCAGCAGTATCTCAAGGTGGGTCTATCCAACTCCATATTCACCAACATGAGTCCACATCACTGATTTGACATCTCTATGTCTATGATCTATGAAACATGATTATTAATCAGACAGATGTGCTAATCTATAAATCATCACTGTCCCACATGACGATATGAGATTATGGATCATTTAGAACAACATCATAATACAAAGAGTCTCATAAACAAGTCATCAACTTGCTGATCAATGTAAAAGACATTTATTCGAGAAATAAGATAACCAATTGGAGCATAGAAAAACTAACTTCTTCTCACATACACTCGACTCACTCACGTAAGTATCTAATACCTATAGAGCTCAAGTGCGCCTCATGTCTGGGCTGTGAGAGCGGATTCGTCAACGGATCAGCTATGTTCAAATCCGTGTACACCTTGTATATCTTCACATCACCTCTATTTATAATTTCACGGATCAGGTGATAGCGTCGTAGTATGTGCTTGGATTTCTGGTGCGACCTAGGCTCCTTAGCTTGCGCAATGGCACCACTATTATCACAATAGAGGCCCACTGGACTAGACGCACTAGGGACAACACCCAGCTCAGAAACAAACTTTCTGATCCAAACTGTCTCCTTTGCAGCTTCCGAAGCTGCAATATACTCGGCTTCTGTCGTTAAATCTGCAACCGTTTCTTGCTTGGAACTCTTCCAACTCACTGTGCCTCCATTGAGGCAGAACACAAATCCAGACTGTGATCACGAATCGTCCTTGTCAGTCTGGAAGCTGGCATCGGTGTAATCATTTACAACGAGCTCCTCCTCGCCTCCATGGACCAGGAACATATCCTCAGTTCTTCTCAAGTACTTAAGGATACTTTTTACTACCACCCAGTGACTTTCACCCAGGTTTGACTGATATCTGCTCGTAACACTTAGAGTATAAGACACATCTAGGCGTGTACAAAGCATGGCATACATGATGGATCCAATTGCAGAGGCATATGGGATCGCACTCATCTTCTCTAGCTCATCAGGTGTCGAAGGACACTGACTCTTGCTGAGAGAAATACCATGTGACATTGGCAGGAAACCTTTCTTTGAATTCTATATATTGAACCGTTTCAATACCTTGTCAATGTACATGCTTTGGCTTAATCCAATTAGCCTTCTCGATCTATCTCTATAGATCTTTATACCCAAAATATATGCTGCATCTCCAACATCTTTCATTGAGAAACTTTTTCTCAACGAAGACTTGATAGCATCTAACATAGGAATATCATTTCCGATCAATAATATGTCATCTACATATAAGACCAGAAACACAAGTGAGCTCCCACTAGTCTTTTTGTAAACATAAGGCTCTTCTTCGTTCTTGATGAAGCCAAACCCTTTGACTACCTCATCAAAACGAAGGTTTCAACTCCGAGAAGCCTGCTTCAGCCCATAAATAGACCTTTACAGCTTGCAAACTTTCTCAGCATTTATTGGATCATCAAGACCTTCAGGCTGTGTCTTGTACACATCCTCACTTATGTTTCCATTAAGGAAAGCCGTCTTGACATCCATTTGCCATATCTCATAGTCATAAAATGCGGCAATTGCTAGGATGATCCGGATAGACTTTAGCATAGCGACGGGCAAAAATGTTTTATCATAATTAACTCTTTGAATCTGCCTGAAACCTTTCGCCACCAATCGTGCCTTATAGATGTGAACATTTCTATCAACGTCTATCTTTTTCTTAAAAATC
>KE371471.1:0-10458 GCA_000418225.1 Zizania latifolia | reverse complement strand
TGTTCGATGAAATGACATCGTGTTTGCTCACCAAGGGTTCGATGTTTTGAAATTGAGTGTTTCGGGTGTATCTCTTTCCATAGAACGCTCGTCACACTAGTAGGTGATTTTTGGTTTGTCAGAATACATTTGTATCTCGGTGAAACGTTTTCTCTTTAAGTATTCGAGTTCGAAGGAGTCTATATTAAATTGCTTTGTAAGTGGGCCATTTTAGCACTGTCGTGTACTGAGCTTTATCGAGGTCACTTGCAAGCGTGATATCTGAAGATTGAGAAAGTTTTTGTGTCTCGACTCATCTGGTGTGACAATCTTGGCACTATTGTTGTGCATGACATTTTAGGGTCACTTGTGAGTCGAACACGGGTTCATCTGAAGTTTTGCTTTTACGCTGTGAAAATTTGTTTTCGACCATTCACCCCCCCCTCTGGTCGCCTACCCTAATCCAACAGTGGGAATTTTGGCGGATCGGTGAAGTCGGCTAAGGGGACCCGACTCCACCCTAAAACCCTAATCCAGCCCAACCCTAAACAATGGCTCTGATACCATTGTTAAAACCTTAGATTGCTAGGGTTTGAGACCGGTAGGGCGTACCTTCTGGTTTGCCTTGGTTGGACGATGAGGACGCCATGGCCTTGGTGGTCATCGGCGTCGGAGTCCGGCTGAGTTCGGCGATGATCGGCGAGGAGGCAGAGGCTTCCCGTCGCTCTCAGCGCCGAAACGGATCGGATAGGCTTAGAAATTTAGGGATCGAGAGTTGGCGCAACAGGGATCGGAACCCTACACACTGCGGCATCTTCCCCTTTTATATGGCGCTGCGCGATGGGGCCCCTAACCAAAATCGGTTGGGCGCCCCCGATCAGAGCGCGCGAGACCAGGGGGGCGCGTGCATGGCCTGGTGCATGCGCGGGGAGGAGAGGGACTTGGTCCCCCTCTCCTCCCGGGAGATCTATAACTAACAGTGGGTTTATGCTGTGGCTAGAGCAAAAGTTGACACCTAATGAGAAGGCCATTCCAGTTTCCTTCACTAGAAGTCTAGAACAAACTTGTTGGCAGCAGGGTAAGGGGGTTCTGACTTCTGAATTTGTGAGTTGTAACTGAAGCCTGAATTTAAGTATGTGTTTGGTTTAAGAATATGATGGGATTGCATTTTATTCCAATTCTATAGGTGTTTGGTAACAAATCTGAATATGTTGCAATGCATGGACATGTGCAATCTTATAGACATGAAATATGTTGAATTGACGTAGGAGAATGTCTATAAGGGTTTGTAAGGGTTCGTGAGATGGATTGGGATAGGCTATAACACTTTTAAGGGCTGGTTAGGAGATAAGTGAGATAGAATAGATCTGGCTGAAGAAAATATTTCTTTCATATGTAAGAAGAGCTTTTACTTAAAAAAACAAGTGGGCAAGCTCATCGTACCTTGTGTGCAGACGAGGTGAGATCAGACGATGGTGTCAGAGTTTGAGCAACGACGGGGTAAGCTTAGGCAGCAAGCGAGCTCAGCTGATAGTCATATGAAGCTCAAATGGAAGCGCTCACTACATACTTAACAAAATAACTACACAAATATGTCTCAAATCTCTAAACCAAGTAAAATAGAATTTATCCCATCTCATCTACTAAACAGAGCATATAATCTCCGTCCTATAAAACTGGGATAGTTTCGTCCTATTCCAACACATCCTTAAACAAACGAACCCTAAAAGAGACGGTGCAACTTCACAAACACTATGATATTGGATATGAAAGTTAATTTCTCTTTTTCAAGCATCTAGTAAAGGAGCCTTTCGGCTGAGTTACTGATCAGTTTGGTCTCTCCTTTACCCGGCTTCTTTTCTCACTCCCATCACCCTGTCACCGTAGCCATGCCATGGATGTCTTGTGTTCAATCTCAAGTGCCAATATCCACTCCAATCTGGGTGCATGTCCAACAGTCCAAGAGCCTTTTCTCTCTTTCACCGTGCTGCATGATTGGGAGGTTGCCTATTGCGTCATTGGATTGTTTGTGACAACATCCACTCGCAACCAATTTGTTGTCCATGTAGTGTTGTAATTCCCTCCTATGCTTGGTTTTGTATTATGCAACTCTCTCCGTTAAAAAAAACTTTATTTAGGTAATTTTTAGATAGATTAGTAGTGTAGAGAAATAAATTAGTGTCCCTTATTAATCATGAAGGTAAGTTGATTGAATGATACCATTAGACTAGTTGGAGTAAGGAAAGAGTTAAAAATGATGTCTATATACCATATATAAATTTGAAATGCAAAAAATAAAATATTTGTGAGCTAAATTCTCTATCTCTCTCTATATAACCTAAGTTACAAGGTTGTTTTTCGCATGATCGATTCATTTGTACACTAATACGTTTGTTTTTACTCTCTTATCTCTTAGAGACTTGACTACACAACAAGGGCAACATATTATCATGTAACCACTTTTGGCTAACATTCCATAAAACTATACTCTCCATGGATCACCAACCTACTTCCTTGTGCATTCCATGTCATTGTGCATGTGCAGAGGATCCGGATACGTTTAGGTGACAAAATCCTGGACAGCTTTTGTGTACTAATTCCAATCCCCATGAATGAATCCATGATGATGAGACTGAAGCAAATACAAGCAGATAGTGCTGTCTCGGTAAGCTTTAGGTGACATCTGCTGATGGTTACAGGATTCTTTCAGAGCTTTAAATTATAAGAGAAGTAGTCAATTCATGAAATAGCCCATATTTGGTAGCTTCTGAAAATATGAAATAGCCGATATTTGGTAGCTTCTGAATTCTAGTTCCTTTCAGATTCTGCTGTTATTGAGTTTCATAATTAGAGCCTATTTGGTACAGCTCTAACTCCAAGATTCATACTGGATCTGAAGTTTATATAGTGTAATAAAACAGTTTAAACTTTTATTTTTAGTCTAAAATAAAAAAAACTAGACTATCCAACTAAATACCCTCAATCTATCTACAGTGTAATAAAACAGTTTAAATTTTTATTTTTAGTCTAAAATAAAAATTAGATTACTTAACTAAATTTCTTAATCTATCCACAACTCTAAATTCAAGATTTTCTAGAGCTAGTTAGACCAGCTCTAAAAAATTCTGGATCTAGAACTGTATCAAATAGGGCCTTAGAAGCCTAAATCTGATTCTAAACCATTTGAAAAGCTTTAGATTATAGAAGTAGATGCAGCTGTGTCTCTCAACAGACTTTGAACCAACCATGGATGCACACCAATTTGTTGATGTCCTAATCAAAACAATTTCGTTAGATGGAGCTTTCCCTTCGATTTGGATGAAACCGAAAGGAATCAGGTCATCCATGCGTGGACAGGCAAGGGTGCCACCAATCAGATGCTTTCTTTTGAATTGCACGCATGGGTTTGGATTTGTCTCTCTCAGATGGAAGCCAACGATGCATGGATGATTCCTTGTTCTTACGTATGGGTCGTCTTGTGCATGATGAAAGGGGAGGCCTAGCTAATTGTTTGGTTCTTCCATTATCTAAAGAAAAAGAGCTAATTGTTTGGTGATTTGGTGCAATTAATTACTCTGGAATAGTCCAAAAATCTTTGTTCTAAAGGACGCTTGAATGGCACGAGGGACGTATCAGGGATGGAGACATGGGTGGGGGCGATTAGAGCTTTAGCTCTACCTCTAGGTCTTATTGTTATGAAAATTGCTATAAAATTGTATAAGAATCTTTAAAAAATTTAAATAACTAGTTAAGAATAGTTAGATCATCTCTAGACATGATATATTTTTTGACTCTACCCTTGAACATCACCATTATAAAAAAAACTAGTTGTATGGATATAATCCTTAAAATACAACTTTGACCTAGAAATCTCGTGAGAACTATGTGTACCGAGATGTGAGTACTATTATGTTTTTATTGGTTCATTAAAAACCAGCACATGTCCTATTATCTTTTTGCAAAATTATATTCATTGCTCGAGCTAAGATGCCAATAACTCGCTGAGGTCTGATCTGTCGGAGCATACGGCACTTGCAATCTTGCATTGAAGGAGCAGTCCTGTCAGTTGGTTGAGCCGCCATGGCAACCGACGAGCTGAAGGCCAAGATGCATTGGACGCCAACTGCTAGCTGTTCCTCCCCCCTTGTTCAGTCCAGCCAAACATGCATGGCTGATCAGATCAGACCAGCTGCCTGATCTGATATGGACTTCTTGATTTGCTGCATGCCTGCATGCTGCCGACTTTACATTGTGATTCTACTCCGGTTAATTTTGCGTCGATTCGTCAGAAATAACACTGTCGTGATGCCTACTGTTCCTGAAGAGATCCGGAAACATTTGTTCAGATATCGCCTTTCTTGGCAGTGAGAAGAACAATCCCTATTTTACTTTTTTTGCATTAAAGCAATATGTGATTACTGATTAGTGTTCAACACAAATGAGCTTGATTTGCAGTTTTGCACTGTGATTACTGATTAGTGTTGAACTTGAATCGATCTGAATTCTGAAATTATGTAAAATATAGCACCAGACACCAGTGGCCTTTATGGGCCGTCGAAATTCTTGGCCCATTTGGAAGAAGGAATTTCACATGAAACAATTGAATAGTCCATAAATAAATCTCCAAAAATCATTAACCTTCTCCTCGCTTTACTTCGTTTGTTGAGCAACTTTAAGTATCGCATGAGATCATTTTTTACCGCATAGCAACTTTTTCTTAATATAAAGTGAAAGTTATACATCTTCAGATTTAACAACTTCATAGTTTACGTCACCCGATCCTTTCATAAGTATAGATAAACTTATGATATTCATTATTAATTGAGGTATCAAATTATCGTCGCATGTTATTAAGTTTTATAGAATTACTTTATCATAGATGTATAGTTACTCTAACCAAACAAATATTTTTTATAGCATACATCTTTTCAGAACCTATAACTCAACCAAACAAACCTTGAGTGTGTCAACTTCAGGAAAAAAAAGGTGTCAAACTCGTCTTCCTGGACCATTCCCTAGCCATTGCTGTCATAGAGCACTGCTTACAGATGGTCTCTTCTGACAATCTAATATGGGTGCAAGATTTTTTTCTTTCTCATTCAATAGACTATTAATTTGACATTTTCTTTGGAATTTGGATCATGGAAAGGAGGAAGAAATCACTGTCGTTTTCACGGTTGTTGTGTGGTGCCGTAATCGACAAATCAGCAGTCGTAAATGCCGACCAGATTCAGTCAGGCACAGCCAAATGATGGAATCCTCAAAACAAAATTCTGCATCTAATATCTATTCATTTCTGCAATTTGATCAACCCAAATATTCACATCTAGTAGGAAATCTGGAAAATACACAGGAGATAGGTTTCATGAGACTGTTCATGGACACCTGGCCCTAACCAATATAAAGAATATGAGAATATAGATGGCTATCATAGAACACTGGATCTAATATTGACCATGCATGGAAGGATTCTATCACTGTTTCTAGCACATCAAATGATCAAAATCCGTCATAGTAGCCACCAAATGATATGCTTGCCCTTGTGGATGCACCTCCCATTACAGTTGACACGGCTTGGTTCAGTCTTGAGGCCTGCTGCACAACTTGCTGAATTCTCTGCAAGATCAGACAAGCAAAATATTTAGAAACAGTGATTCACTTCCTTCTCTCTAGGATCAAGCTTTACCAATATTCAGTTCTGTGTAATCCACTCAAAAACTGAGATTCCTTTTACAATTTTTAATTGGGCAGAGTGATGTGATCTTGCTGAGCTAATCCAATGACTGAACTTACACAAGTATAACTGAAGTTTAAGTAAGCTGGCTGGAATTCTTAATCTAAGAACACTTAAGAACAGTGCATGGATTAAGCAGTTGAGCACAAGAAAATAGCCACAAACCTCATTATCAGCATACATCTGGAACTTGGTTTTCTGATTCTGCCTCTTCTGCAGCTGCTGCTGCCTGCCACCAAGCAGGAAGATGCAGAAGGTGGCAGCTGCAACCCCAAATGAGCAGAGTGCCCCAACACCATTCACTCTCAGCTTCCCCACACTGAAATCATTGTGTTCCAGTCCTGTCCCGTCTTTCTTGGCATCACCTATATCTTCAACACATTGATCAGGTGCCACTACAACCATCACCTCCTCTTCATCAACTTCCTTGGCACCAACAGGACTCTTGATCATCTCTTCATCCTCTTCTGCATCAAATATTTCAGTCACCTTAGGCACGAACTCTTCTTGGTCTGATTCGATCTTCACGACATCGATGTCCTTGAACTTGATGGTAGGATCATCCACATAGGCGTCTTCTGATGGTTGGATAGACAGAGTTGGTTTCTTGGTCTCTTCATCTAGGATACAATCATAGGGAGAAGGGTGAGATGTAGGGGTGAAGTGGTCCATGTTGATCATGATCAAACTGGCACCAAACAAGAGCTGATCCTTACCACCAACAGTGCCATGGTCACTGCTGAACTCCATGAAGAAAGAACTCTGGTGGTCAGGCAGGAGCTCCCACTCATCCAAGTTGATTGCATCCATGGAAGAACCTCTGCTCATGTCAAACTAGTGCAAGAACAAGCTTGGATCAGAGTTATATATCTACCCAGATGCTTCCATTTTTTATACTCCCTTGATACTGTGGAATGGTCAAGAATGGATGCTCACCAAGAATAAATACCAGTAGTGGTGTGGAAGGATACTTTCTTTTTTTCTGGAGGGGAATAAAAGGAACAAGAGGCAGCTAATGGGAACAAGGACACTTCTTGCACCAAGGGAGATGGGTGTCAATCCAATTGGAGTTTGTGTGTGTGCGATCTTAGCCTTTCAGCTAGGTGACAAAGGCGAAAGAGTTGTTTGGGGCCTACCTGTGAGGAATCCTCCATTCCTTCTTGCCTACTAAACTCTTTCCATGTTTCTGCAAGATTAGTAGACAAAAAGATTAGTAGACAAAAAGATTAGTTGTTCGGAGCAAACCATGTTTAGAAATTACTTTTGAAAGGAGGCAGGATATTGTCGGCGCAGAGCTGTAAAATGTAAATTAACCTGAAGTCAGCTGGGGCACTTACGTTGAGGCATCTAATATAGTAATATGCATAGAGCTTTCAGTTTAGTTCCCCTAATGAGCAAACTTATCGATGATAATAACTCATAATATTCATACATATTCTCTCTGTCCCAAAAAGAATTTACGTATAACCCTTCAACTTTATTTCAAAAGACTTAGATTTATAACTCATTACCTAGTTTTATTATTACTAAGTATCTACCACTTTACATTATTTTTATTCTTTACTCACTACTAATTTATCAATTTTATCTAAAAGTAAAATTGTTGTGAGACGGAGAAAGTACTCAACAGTCTTACCTGGATGGCATACAAACCATGAGGAGTATTAAATACCTTTACAATTGCTGTCGAGGATTAGGGTGCCATCTAATCCGAAAAGGCTTGCGACATCAATCATTTTCAATCAAGTTACGAAGAATGTTTCCAAAATATTGGTCAAATAAACGAGTCAAATTCACAGAGCATTGGGTGATAGACTGGCATAAGTAAATAGATGGGGGTCAAAGTCATTACACTGTATTGATGATTAAAAAACGAGTTGATAAACGAAAGAACCAGGAACTGAAGAACGATGGTGACACACACCAGTAAACACTTCACAGACGGCAGGCGTAGGAGAACGAAATACATGCTCAGAAACTTCTACATGAATTTCACTCATGAAAGCACAGATGAGACCCTAGATAGAACTCATAATTATGTAGAAGCCGACTTATGCACACGGCACTGTGAGCAAGGAGAACACTTCAAACAAAATTTCTGGTAAATAATAGATTCACATAGAAAGGACTAAATTATTTTGGCTTCTTCCAAACGGTGATGCACATATAACAAATCAAGACAGTTCCGAGAAATCAGAGCATGACTCACAAGTTCCCGCTTCAGGCTGGTGCAGGCAGCGAGCCAGCAACGGCGACGAAGTGAAGAGAAAAGTTCTTGAGTGAAGATTAACACTGTAATGATTAATACAGTACCGGCAACAACAAAAAGGCATCTAGAAACTACTCAAACGATCACCATACATCTCAAATTTACAGTAGTTATTTTGACAGCAAGATTAGGCATTGCATCCGCAATGCAAAAGGTATTCCTAGTATACAACAAGATGAGGCCCTCAGAATTTACATGCCTGTGAGGTTCCCACATGCCTGAATGCACAGCAAAGCAAATATCATACATAACAGGATGGGAAAGCAAGATTAAATATTTTGGATCACACGTGCGGCTACACTAAAAAACATCCCTAAAAAGGTTAAGCTTGCCTCGAGGAGGATGGTTCACCCAATGAAACAGAAGTAAATGAGGAAGCCCAAGCTCGAGCATTACTTGCCCCTTTCCTTAGGTCCCTTGTCTTATTGTTCAATCTAAGCTTGCTACAAAGCCTCTTCACATCAAGCATATCCAATGCTCGTTCCAAGAGTTGGCTTGATCCCCTGCGGATCCCTAAGTTCAAGTTCCGAACACGCACGACCAAGAAAGTTCTCAGATGGGAGATGACGATGGGGACGAAGTGCGCTGTGATCTTCAGGATGATAAAAAGCACTGCAAGCATAACAAATGGCTCATCTTTTGCAATTTTACGCAGAGAACGATCCCCTGGCATGACTGGTTTCAAATTTCCAGTATTATCATGCTGATTAACATCAAAATATGCAATTGGATCGAGGCCTGCAGCATAAACAAATTCCAATTCCATCACAAAAAATGCTTTGAAGCAACAAAGACAACCCAAAAATTTAATCATCAATAGCTGATTCACAAGCATCAAACTTTCATACTTAAAAGATTCCAAGAATTAAAACATTATAATAAGATGACAATCCTGGTGTGTAGGATAGGAAGCATAATGGCAATCCTTCACAAGTGCAGCTAATTAACAGAAAGGGAACTGTATAGTTTAATAGCACCCAAGGCTATTCTCATTTCTGAGTTTTACTCAAATAACATATATGAAAGTTGCTATAATTCAATGAACTATATATGCAGGAAAGAAAAGAGTGGTGCTTGCACCTGTAATTTCTTTATAGAAATCCACCAGAGAGCTGAGATCTTTTGGGCCCCTGTATCGTACCATTGTAGTCTCATTTACAAGAAGAATGGCCGGGAATCCACGGACACCATATCTTGAAAACAAACTACAGTAAGCAGAAGCAGCATAATGAGCAGTGATCTGGTGGTTTGGTTAAACAGCATGGATTAAAAGTGGGTATGATGCCTAACTTAAAGAGACACACAGACAACAAAGAAGTCCAACATTCACATACCTAGGCATTGCAGAGGATTCTTCAACAGCAAAGTAATATATCTGAGGGAACATAGTGCTGAGAGCTTCAAATATTGGCTGGAATTTGCTTGAAAATGGACACCATGCAGCATAGAAGAGAACGGAGTAGGAAACACCTCTACGGCAAAGGTTCAACTCTTTATCAATAGCCTCTCCTGTCACCTAAAGTAGGAAAAACACACAATAAGTTATTGACAAATAAACAATTACTACAAACCAGTGTTTGCAAATTTTGCAATATGGACTATCAGCATTATTTACAGTGCCAGGATATTCAACCATCATTGCTAGACAATCAAGTGAGGTCAGACTCTTCAGTTAAGCAAAAACGTGTCAATAGTGACTGACATTAATTTGGTTAAGGGATATTTGGAGCATCAGTATGGTCCCATCAATTATAATACGACCCACAAGAAGTATGGAAATACAGGATAATGCTAGATTACTGCATATTGAACACCAACAAATCCACAAGATATCCTTTGCACATGTTGAGGAAGCACCTGCTTATTATTTGCTTACAAAAAACACAGAACATAGCAATTAGCAACACTCCAGCTATATATTTGCATTCTGTAAGCTCTGGCCTTTGGGGGCCATATCCAGTCGGCCTAATGCCAATGAATTCCTTGTTTTGGCCTTTGGGGACCATGGTTGATGAATTCCTACCCCCACATCCCCCAATACTGAGCAGCTGCATTTTACCTACAGTGAGCTGTTTGAATTGTTTTTTGGTGCTCTCTCTTCACATTTTGTTACTCCAACAGCATGTTGCTCCAAATTAAACATGATGGACATGCTTATTTTCCAGATATGATTCCAATGTGCATTCCTCGCTGCATCACTGTACCCTTATCAAGCATCTCTTTGCTCAGACCACCCACACTTAATACTTAATCATGCTATTTATGTTGCCACATGCCTACATTTTCTATCTTACATAAGCCCCAGAAATCCCTCTTGCCCAAGAAGGTATCATTCATTTCATATTATGTTTGCCTTGTGATATAGTTCATACTTCCTACTGCTGGCACATGGGTACAGTACCGCCAACGCAGTTTGCATCTCGATGATTTTCCTTTGCTTTGTTGGCTTTCCCTTTCCCAATTCCCCCTTTGTCCC
>KE371469.1:19101-35530 GCA_000418225.1 Zizania latifolia | reverse complement strand
AAGAGATCGAAGAAAGAAGGGTGGAAAGTACATGGGAGATGGAGGAGAAGATGGCAAATACCAAGTGTGGGGACTTAGGCCCCCTTGGACACTTAGATACAATTCGAGACTAATAGTTACAACAGTTCTAGTTCAATGGTTACTAAGCCATACGGGCAGTGAAGTAGCAGTTGGAGGAACAACCTGATACTAATACTCTACCATTAGTACTAGTTGGTATATGAACTGGTAATAAATAGTCTCATGTTCCTATTTGATCCCTTGTTTCTCCTCGTATACTCTGTCCCCCTAAGAAGAATACTACGGATAAGCGCAACCGAGAGCTTGAAGGGAGAGGGAGGTGTGTGTGATGGTGAAATAAAACTAATCCTAATTGAAGTTCATGTTTGATATGTGTTGAGGTAAATTACTTTACTCTAATGAGGCTCTAATGACAGTGACTGCGAAGCCCCTTCCGGAGGTATAAATTAAGGCTCCGTGCAACTTTGTACGGAGCCCCCTTCGGCTTGCTAAGGTTGAAGCCTCTGAAACCGCCTGTCGCAAAAGCTCCAAAACCGTGGTGTTTCTGTCCCCTCCGACAAGACCTGAAGCCGGGTTCATTCACACGGAGGGTTACTAAACTACCCCTATATAAGAATACTGTTCACACTGTAATGGTCGGATATAAGTATGAGGAACTTCGTATTACCCCATGCAATTGCGCCTATAAATACCCCTCCCCTTGCAGAGTGGAGGGGAATCGCAAGATGCGAAGTATAAATCAGAGCTACTTTTGCTCGAAAGTTATTATCCATTCGGAGGCCTAGAGCATTGCTTAAACCCAATTTACACTTCGAACTATCCGAAGTTCTTAAACATTTAAACCTATTGCGTAGTTCGTTATTACGCCAACAGTTAGCGCCGTCCGTGGGGAGCTTAGTCCAAAAACTAGATTCTCTACCACCAGCCTTTGGACCATGCCTCCGAAGAAGAACAAGAGCGTAGCTCCTACCCGGAGATCACCTCGGGTAGCGCTGGACTCCGCACATTCAGAGGTTCCGTTCTCGGACGCTGCGGAGCGAATGAACCCCCCCAGCAGAAGGTGCTGCTCCCGGGGGTGAAGGGTCCGCCCCTGGCCTGGAGCTTGAGGACCCTGCCACGGGGCCGCTTGCTTCCAGACCACCGTGAGGCATGAACCCCCGAGAAGCTGGGCCTCCGTCCTCAATTGCACTGCGAACAGATTATGTTCGATCGCAAGATCCGGAGCCAGACTCCGGGCGAGGCGGAGCCCTAGAGAGTGAGCAGGCCTCCGAGCTGGCCTCGCTCCGAGCAGAAGTCATGAGATGGAGGCAGAACGTGGCCAGCCAGGTCCGCACTGCCGAAGATCCTCCGGTGCTGCCCATCGCCATCGCCGTTAGCGACCATGGTGATCAGGAACCCCAAGAACGAAGGCAGAACGCCTCCTTCGATGAAGGATCGCCTTTGCACCTAGATCTGTAGATGGTCCACTTCCATTCGAAGTTCCGAGCCGTGAAGCTCCCTAAGTACTCCGTGGACTCCGATCCAGATGAGTTCGCCCGTTTGTACGCCCTCGCCATCGAGGCCAGCGGAGGTGAAAGGGACACCATGGCGAAGTGTTTTCCTTTGGCCCTCGAAGGGATAGCCTTTCGTTGGTTTTGGTCCCTGAAATCTAGCTCCGTGAGGTCCTGGGAACACTTGCGCAAGAAGTTCACCAATAACTTTCAAGGGACCTTCGTCGCCCCTATGTCAACCGGAAGTCTATTCCAAGTAAAGCAGTAGCCAGGGGAGACATTGAGGCAGTATTCACAGTGCTTTGCTTTCACGAAGTCCCAGATAAAGGGCCTCTCTACCTCCTCCGTTGTGGACGCTGCCCGTGAAGGGGTGACTAATGCGGGCCTTTTGGACAAGCTTCATAGGAAGCCAACATCCTCGGTGGCCCAGCTCATGACGTACTTCGAGGAGTACGCCGCTCTGAGGAAGGATAGCTCTGAAGAGTCACTGCTACCGTCCAAATCCAAGCCTCGGAGGTCCACGCCTCGAGGTCCACGAAGTCGACATTTGCCGAACAACCCCCTTCACTGCTCGACGAAGCCGCAAGCACTTCCGTAATGAAGTGCTAAACATCTCCGAGCCAAGGGCTCTGAAGTTCTAGCATGCTCAAGGACGAGGGCGAGAGGCCGGTGCGAAGCCGGCAGTAGGGCCCTTCGTTCCCGACAAATCTTTCTTCTGCAACATCCACGGCGACAACCGGAGCCACAACACCGACACCTGCAAGACAATAATGGCCTTGCGAGGGGAGTATCTTGAGCGGACCAGTGGCCGATGAACTACAGACCGAGCGTCCGAAGCCACGCGGCAAGAGCATGTTCAAGCTGTGGGGCATGTGAAAGCGGATGAATTAAGGCCCCGAGCCCCGGTGGCAAACTTGATGCTGTCACCGAAGGTCAAAAATGCTCTCGAACCCTAGAAGAGAGTGGTCCTGCCATCTTAGGAGGCGGGGCCCTCGGGAGCCTATCTAAGCGACAGCGCCGAGATTATATCCGTGAGGTAGGGCACGTTGGAACTTCGATGTCCGCCTCCTCGATGCCGGAGTGAAGCCATGTGCCCATTTCCTTCTCAGCCGAAGATGCTGCTGGTATCAAGTTCCCACATGCGGACCCCTTGTCATCTCCGCTGATATCGCAGGCACCGAGATGCGCCGGGTGCTTATTGACGGAGGAAGCTCGGTGGACATCATCGTCGCGCACGCCTTCGATCAATTATATATTCCCCGCAGGCATCTCCTCCCAGCTGCGAGGCCCCTGCAAGGCTTCACAGGACCCCCTCTCGAGGCAGCGGGGTAAATTGGCCTTCAAATCACCTTTGGAGAAGGGAGCCTCTCACGCTAGGAGGAGGTCGTCTTCGATGTTGTTAATGCTCCATACGCTTACAATGCTATCTTCGAAAGGGGGACTCTGAATCAGTTCGGGGCCATTGCACATCACAAGTACTTATGCTTAAAGTTGCCAACACAAGGCGAAGTCCTTACGGTGCTGGGCGATCAGAGTGTGGCCCGGAGGGTGGAGTATGGCCATACTGCCCCCTTCGAACCTCGCAAGGTACATAATGTGCAGCCTCAAGATGAAGCCTAGGGCCATGTCAAAGGCCCCGCACTCAAGCCTCGGCCTGACGGAGAAGTTGTCACAAGGATTCTCGTCGAAGGGGGGCTCGAGTACCCCATTCAGTTCGGAGGAGGACTGGTTTCATAGGACATGGCTTCGCTCGAAGGAGCGATCCGAAGCAATCTCGATGTCTTCGCGTGGTCAGACGAAGACATCCTCGGGGTCAATCGAAGTGTCATTGAGCACTCGCTACTGGTCAACCCAAGAGTGAGGCCGGTGCGCCAGGTGCTACGGAAGCTGTCCATCGAGCGTGCGGAGTTGGCTAAGGCCGAAGTAGAAAAGCTGCTCCAGGTAGGAGTTATACGGAAAGTTAGTCACACGGAGTGGCTGTCAAACCCCGTCTTCGTAAAGAAAAAGAACACGAGGAAGTGGCGCATGTGTATTGATTTCACCTCGTTAAATAAAGCATGCCCCCGTGACCCCTACCCTATGCCTCGCATTGATCAACAAGTTGACGCCACTGCGGGATCCGAGCTGCTAAGCTTTCTCGATGCATATTTCGGATATCATCAGGTCTGGTTAAAGCGTGAAGATAAAGATAAAACAAGCTTCGTTACTCCATCGGAAGTCTATTGTTATGTGCGAATGCCCTTCGGCTTAAGAAATGATAGAGCCACCTTTTTTAGGTTGATCTCCAAGGCCCTCGGGCATTAGCTGGGCCGAAATGTCGAGACCTATATGGATGATATTGTAATTAAAAACGGTAAAAGGCGCGATCATAGCATGAACCTAGCGGAGACTTTCGAAAGCCTCCGCTCAGTAGGAGTTCGCCTAAACCCTGGGAAATGTATCTTCGGGGCTCGCGCTAGAAAATTGCTCGGGTACTTGGTTTTGAGTCACGGTATCGAAGCCAGTCCCACGCAAATTAGCGCGCTCCAGCGTATGGCTCCACCTGAAAATTTGAAACAGGTCCAGAAGCTCACGGGCCGCCTCGCAGCCCTCAGCCGCTTCCTGGCACGCTCCGCCGACTAAAATCTGCCGATATTCAAGGCACTGAAAGGATCAGAGGACTTCGCATGGACGTCGGAGTGCCAACGGAGCTTTGATGAAATCAAGGAGTACATCGCCAATTTGGCGACGTTTACTACCCCGCTGCCTAAAGAGACATTGTTGTTATACCTCGCGGCTGCTACCTCCGCGGTAAGCGCGGTCCTCTTTGGCGAGGCAGACTTCGAGGGCAGATTGGCTCAGAGACCGGTTTATTTCGTCTCCGAGGCCCTGTCTGGAGCCAAGATAAGATACACCGAGCTCGAGAAAATGACGTACTCTTTGGTCATGGCTTCGAGGAAATTAAGGCATTATTTTCTTGCGCATAATATTATTGTGCCAACGTCATACCCACTCGGGGACATGCTCCGTAACAAAGATTCTATAGGTAGAATTGGCAAGTGGGCCATCGAGCTGGCTCCGTTCGGACTAAACTTCGTGGCACACATAGTGATTAAGTCACAAATAATTGCGGACTTCATAGCGGAATGGACCCCTCCGCGGTCTGGTCCCCCGAAGTCCCCAGCGAAGGTATTTGGACCATTTATTCGGACGGAGCATATCAGGCCTTCGGAGCCGGTGCAGGAGTTCTAATTATCTCACCTTTCGACCAAAAGGCCTCATACTCTGCTAGGTTGAATTTTAAAGCTACAAATAACGTCGCAGAGTACGAGGGTATTTTGTTAGGCCTCCGAAAAGCCAGAGCGTTGGGCGCCGTGAGGGTGCTTGTAAAAACCGATTCTCAGATTATGGCTGGCCACATAGATAAAAGCTTTCAGGCTCGGCACCCGGACCTCGCTCAGTACTTAGCGGAGGTTCGCAAGGCGGAGTTGGCCTTCAAGGGGATTTCCATCAGGAGCATTCCCAGAGGTGAGAACCATCATGCTGATGCCCTCGCTAAAGCGGCCACCGGAGGTCAAGAGCTCCCTAAGGGAGCGTTTTATGAAGAAATTCAAGTCCCATCAGTGTCCCAACCGGAGAGAGCCAATGTATTCTGCACGAACAATGACTGGCGGTGCCCCATAATGGCCATGTTACTTGACGAAGCCTCTGATCGCGATGAATCTGACTCCGCCAGGCTAAAGCATCGAGTTCACAATTATCATATTATAGGGGGCTTGTTATACAAGTCCGGGATATGTACTCCGCTTCTACGTTGCATTTCTGCGGCCGAAGGACAAGAGCTGCTCCGTGATATACACGAAGGTCTCTGTGGGAGCCATCTCGCCCCCCGGGCGTTGGCCGGTAAGACCCTTCGTCAAGGATTGTATTGGCCCACTATTATGGCTGATGCCGAAGCCCTCGTCCGCACATGTCAAGGCTGCCAATGGATGGCTAGACGAAGCCATCGACCACCGACCCCCCTGCAGGTTATCACGCCGGTATGGCCATTAGCGCGGTGGGGAATGGACCTCATCGGGGCATTCCCGCATGCCAAAGGGAACTTGAAATTCGCAGTGGTAGCTGTCGAGTACTTCTCAAAGTGGGTCAAAGCCGAGCCCCTTACTGCTATTACTTCGAAGCATATCCAGAAGTTTTTCTAGCAGAATATTATTTGCAGATTCAGAGTACCCAAGCAGCTTGCCATCGATAACGGCACACAGTTTGATGCGGAGCCATTCAGGGAGTTCTGCGAATCCCTAGTCATCGAATTGTGCTTCGCTGCTGTTAGGCACCCACAATCCAACGGAGCCGTCGAACGGGCCAATGGTAATATTTTGGCAGGTCTCAATCGCCGGATCGTTGGCCTCGCAAAGGGACTGTGGGTCGAGGAACTGCCAAAAATTTTATGGTCCATACGAACCACTCAGTCAAGGTTAACAGGCTTCACTCCATTTAGGCTGTTGTTCGGTGACGAAGCCATGACCCCAACGGAGCTCAAGGGGGGCTCGCTTCACACAATGCTGCCTGAATCTGGCAATGAGCATGAAGTGTCGCTTGATTTATCTGAAAAGACACGCCTCTGAGCCGTGGTGAACCTGACGAAGTATCAAGCAAAGACGAAGACGTGGTTTGATCCGAAGCTGAAGCCAAATCCCTTGTCGCTAGGGCACTTGGTGTTCCAGGCTATACTAGCTCCGGGCAAGTTGAGTAACAAGTGGGAAGACCCATACATAGTACTTCGCTCTAGCAGGTCAGGATCATTCAGACATAGCACTCTAGAGGGGGAAGAATTGAAGCATAGTTGGCATACAGAACTCCTTCGACGGTACTACGTCTGATTGTTCTTAATGATATGCGAAGCTCCTTCAAGTACACCCATTTCACATTTAGGTGCTTCGCACCTATCATATTCCACTACCCGATGCCACTGGCTCGGCGCGAGACAAATTAAAGTCTAACACGCAAAAGTGTGCCTCGTACACTGCCGTGAAGCCGAAGCTCAATGTTCGCGGGTCGCGCCCCGAAGTATAGCTAACGGCACTGACTTTGGGTCCCATGCTGGACCCTAAAAAAATTGGTGCGATCCGCTCCACCATTATCGCTGCAAAGAGCCTCCGAGCCCGGAGCGGTATAAAAAAATGGATTCCGAGTGCTGGACACTCGAAGCGTCCAGCATGGTCCAAAGTGACACTATATTCGAAGTCTACATTACGAAGCATACCCCCTCACATTCATAGCGTTAGCAATCATGGCAATACGCGCAACGGCTCCACAGGGGTCCTCGAAGCCGCTCCGCGCAAGGGGGGGCCGGCACCTATACACGCATTCGGGACATGCTTCGGCATAGTTTCATCACAACAAGATTAAACGAACTACACGTATAAGTACGAGGTACGTCAAACATGCGAAGTTCGAAGTCAAACATGCGAAGTTCGAAGTCAAACATGCGAAGTTCAAACAATAACGAATTTATTGAACGTCGAATTCATAAATATAGTTGCGAGGTACATCAATACACTCTGGCTACTAATTTCATGAAAAAGCACTGTCAAAACCCAATAGCCAGCGGGCCCGCGTTGCTGAGAAAGTTGACCCCCGCTTCTTGCTAGGTTTCTTGCGATGAGGTCCACCGTGGCTTGACGAACCCTCGCCAGACCGAGGCCGTCCACACTTCGCCGCTTTGATAGCCCTTCGCTCCTCTTACAAATCTGCCTAAGTCCGAGTAGCTGGTACCTCTGCATCAAATGCTGAGAAGTCCAGGGCTTCATCATTATTCGAAGGCTGAGCCCTCCCAGCCGCAGGGACTACTTCGAAAGTACTTAGGCTTGGAGAAGAAGAAGAACTGCGAGGTAACTCGGCCTTAATAGAGGCTAGTAGCTCGTGGACGACCTCGGAAATTACTTCACCGGTGGGAGCTCGAGACATCTTGAATCGAAGGCGGCCCTCGGACCTATGTACTTCGTACACTACCCACGCTGGTGAAGTGCCTCCAAAGCTTCGAGCACTTCGATATCAATTTCAGCATGCATATCTGGAGCCTGAATTCAAAATACCCCCATATTTCATTATGAACATTTTATACGAAGTTACATTGCAAATGCTAAGTGTTACAAGGGGAGTGGGCCTAAAATCTACACCTTCGGAGGAGGGTTCGCCACAGCAGGAGAAGACTGTGTCCCCGCATGACGGCGCCGAAGGGCCTGCTAGAGCTCGAAGGCTGCCTCTCGCGCCTAGACCTTCCAAGGCTCCTGAAGTGGGCGCCACGCCGCAGCGACCTCTGGAGCCGGCGCCACCAAGCGAGGGCCCCCGAATTCCACCTGGTTGTCAGAGGTCACCGTGGCAAGGTGTTGGCATCCGGCCTCATGAAGGAGCCGGAGGACCCCCTAGCCTGCGACTCTGCCCGCCGTCTGGGCAAAGCCCACCAAGGCATCCTCCGTCACACGGGTGGCGGTGCGGAGAAATCCGAGGCGCTGGCGCACAGGGTCCTTGGCATTGAAGGTGGGAGTCCGGCAATCAGTCCCTATGCGATCCAAAACACCCAATAGCGTAGTGATGGTCCGGTCCGCCTCCTTGGTGGCTTCGGCCCTCTCCTTTTCTAGGGACAAGTTGGCAGCGCGGAGCTGCTCGGCTTCGGCCCCCTTTGCCTCCCTCTTCTTCTCTAGGGACAAGTTGGCGGTGCGGAGCTGCTCGGCTTCGGCCCCCCTCGCCTCCAAGGCCAAGTTATTGGCACGAAGCCGCTCGACTTCAGCTTCGAGCGACTTGTTGGCCTGGCAGAGTGCCTCGACCTCCGAGTCCACTGCAGCATGGGCCTCGCGTCCCCGCTGGACCTTAGCTCGAAGCTCTTCTGCTGCCACCTCTGCCTGCTGATGGCGTTGGGTGGCCTCCAAGGCTTGCCGGCGGTAAGTGCGGAGGTCCCTCGCCACAAGGTCCTCTTGACGGTCGACAGTGATGGCGGCCCCGTGGAGCAATGCAAAGGCCTGAGGCACAAGGAAATAGTTGAGGCTGAGAAAAACTCAAACGTCTAAACGGGCCCCCTTCTTTCATCTCCGTTACCTAGAGCAAGGCCTCTTCGATGGCTGAGGTAAGGTCGGTATGACGATAGTGGGCCATCTCCGCTATCAAGTCGCTGCTGGCAAGGCCTTCACTTCCCCGCAAGAATTGGGACACCATGCTCCCAACGGGTGCCCTTGGGGAGACGAAGGGTCACATTAGGGGGACTCTGTCCAATGCCCCCTCCGGAGGTGGGCTCTGCCCCACGGCCCCATCACCAGTGGCCGAAGGGGACGGCTGAACGGCTTCGTCACCAGCACCATCGCCACCTTCATCTTCGTTGCCTCTATCTGCGGAGGAGGCCTCTCGGGACCCCTCGTCGCCTCCGCTGCTGCTGCTACTGCTGGACAACTCCGCTTCGTTGGTGACCTCGACGACGACGTCGTCCAGGCGATTGTCGAGGGCCCCTCCGTCGACTGCTGCAACTCCTGCAAAAAGAAAAAGAATCTAAGTTAGGAGCGAGGCCCCCACCACAAAGAAAAAATGTGTATGAAGGTGGTTAAATTACCTCCGGCTTCTGTGATCGGAGAGAGGTTGGGCAGGCCTGGAGGAGCGAACAGGTTGCCCCAATCGATGTCTTCGAGGGCCTCCGCCCCTTGATCCACTGCTGCCGCGGCAGGGATGGCTTAGGCCCTATCTTCGGGGGCAGAGCTTCGTGGCCGCGAAGAAGTGACATCCGAGGCCACTATAGCCAGCGCATTCGGCTGGGGATCCGATGGGCCTCCGAAGCCAGACGGGCCCCATGGGCGCCGCGGTGACGAACCTTACGGCTCATCATCTTCGTCGGCCCTCTTCCTCTTCCCTTCCGAAGGGATGGGGTCCAAGAGCTCCGGGAGAGTCGGAGCCTCCACACCCAGCCGAGCCTATGCTCGGCTGTACCTTTCCCAGGTTCCGACCAGGGCGAGTCACTGGCTTCGTTCATCTACGGTGGGGGCTCCGACGACGCGCTCCGCCGCCCTGACTGCCTCCTCCGGAGTCAACATCTCCCGTTGGTCTGCAATGCAGGAGGACCCAGTTATTAGCACTGCGAAGTAAACATTCTAACTCCGAAGGGAAATCCTTTAGGTCCCCGGATGCGGAGTCCTGGAAAAGGCCCTTCGGCTATGCACGCCCGAGGGGGTTGATCTGGAGGGTAATGAACTCCTCCGCCAAGTCCTCATGCTCATCCTTTGCGCCACCCTCTTCAGCAGTTCGATCTGGGAGTTGATGGTGGCGGAGTCCATCGATATTTGGGCTTGGCGGCGGTATGAGATAAGGGCGTTGGTGCTCCGAAGGGGGGAGTCCGCTCCAACGGTGATGTAAAACCAATGTTAGTCCCATCGCGAGTATCAACGGTCGTTCGAAGCCCTCGCCGGGAAGGAGTCGTTGAACCTTCTTCGGAGCTGAAAGTTAATGCTGCCGAAGGCCAGCACCCTGACGACCTCATCTTCACAATCGCTCTTCTTCGGCTGGCAGTTGGCGTCATGAAGGGCCGCGAAGACGTCCGCAAGGCCCTCACACCCCTCCGCCCTCATGGCCCACTCGAAAATGGCCAATCGCGCTACTGCGTTCGGGGATAGCTGGGGGAGCTCCAAGTTGTACATACGCATTATCTCCCCCAGCAGCGGCTCCGCGGGGATCCCAAGCCCGGCCTCGAAGAAGGCTTCAAAGACGACCGCTTCGTCGGCTCGAGGGGCGGGAATGGCTTCGTCCTTCCCGATGCGGAGTTTAACCTTTTTTTGGACTTTTCCCGCGCAGGCTCCCTCGACGGAGCCCATGGAGGACCTCGTTTTCTTTAACTCCAGTGTCTGTTCGAATTTCTTCGACGGAGGCTGGAGGTCGAACACTCCGTAACGCTTCACCGCCGTCTTCGCCATTGTTGTCGCCACTGCCGCCGCTTCCATCGCCTGGACCTGCACGGAGCCAGAGCCTTTGCCTAAAGGAAGCCCCTTCGCCACCAAAGCCTTCTTCGGCATCCTGCTAAGGCGGGTTGAAGGCTGGACGGAGGAGATTGCGGAGGTTAGGGAAGCTAGGGGCTCCGGAGAAGGATGCTGGGGGCTCCGAAGACGAGAGCTAGGGGCTTAGACTTGAGAGAAAACGAGAGCTAAAAATGCTGGAAGGCGTAATGCGCCCTGGGGGCGCAAGGAGGCTTATATAGGTAGTAAAAGAGCGCAGCGCTCCCTCCGAAGCCGTTTTTTACCACCTCACGCACCCCTTTCGGAGTCTATGACAGGTAGGGCCACGGTAAAATAGGGCGTTGCGCCCCTACGTGGCGACGGTTCGATTTCTGGCCGTTGACCGCGCTAGGCGTCGTTTGGAATTTTGAGGATGTCTTGTCGGCTCCCCTCACGCATTTAATGATTGAAGTGGGTTCGTTTTCTACAATGACCTTCGATGCTCTAGGTTCGAAATAAGGTGCGCAGGACTGTCATGTGTCGGGTGCGCACTTTACCCCTTCGGCAGAAGGGCTACGTGCGAGGGGTTACTGTTGGGGTAAATTACTTTACTCTAACGAAGCTCCAATGACAGTGACTGCGAAGCCCCTTCCGGAGGTATAAATTAAGGCTCCGTGCAACTCTGTACGGAGCCCCCTTCGGCTTGCTAAGGACGAAGCCTCTGAAACCGCCTGTCGCAAAAGCTCCAAAATCATAATGTTTCTGTCCCCTCTGATAAGACCTGAAGCCGGGTTCATTCACACGGAGAGTTACTAAACTATCCCTATGTAAGAACACTGTTTACACTATAATGGTCAGTTGTAAGTAGGGGGTAACTTCGTATTACCCCATGCAATTGCGCTTATAAATACTCCTCCCCTTGCAGGGTGGAGGGGGATCACAAGATGCGAAGTATAAATCAGAGCTACTTCTGCTCGAAGGTTATTATTCATTCGGAGGCCTAGAGCACTGCTTAAACCCAATTTACACTTCGAACTATCCGAAGTTTTTAAACATTTAAACCTGTTGCGTAGTTCGTTATTACGCCAACAATATGTATGGTGAAATAAAACTAATCCTAATTGAAGTTCATCTTTGCATTCATTTGCTTCAAGTGAAGAACCAAAGCTATCAAGACCGAACACCATGAGTAGCATATAGTATTATTTGTTTAGTAGCTGATTTTTTGAGATAAATAGAGAGGTTATGAGCTTTTGCTATCATAACTGATGCATCTTAATTTGTTCGTCCTGACCAAGTATTTTTGGGATTAAGTCGTAAAAATCTAAAAATATTGGCTCTAGTTAATTTGGGTGCAAAATTCTAAAAGTGAATGGAGTTCAACTGTATGTAGTTGCATATGAACTTGGAGATGTTGTTTAGTCAGATGCTCTTCTCTAGAAGGAACAGATTTTAAGTTTAAAATTGCATTTTTTTTTTATATCACAAACAATCAGGCAAAAAAGGTTGGGCGCGATAAAGAAGTAAGGTCTGATCCCCAAACAATACTACTTATGCGTGATAAGTAACACCAGTTGGAACCAACCAGTATTAATGTCCGAATAGGTAGTACTAGTTAGTGTATCCAACCGGTATTGATAACACACAAGTACCATGTGATTAAACTGATACTGATATCTGTGAGTATCAGTCTTTGATTACCTGTATCGATTCAATAATCGGTACTAAAGGACATTATCAATTGGTACTAATGGCTATTTTTATAGCAGTGACATGTTAAATAAGGATTAGGATTAAATCAGTAGCAAATTGTTTGGCAAACAGAAAAAATATTAGTAGCTTAGAGAATAATTCTAATCTTGGAGTGAACTAATAATCATATAAAGACACCTGATTATCTGAACCACCGCCCAGATTTTATATTTATATCTTTCAAAGTTGCTCTCTAAATTACACACAAATTACAACTCATATAAAAATAATCAGTATTGTCTCGTTCAATTCTTTTCACTCTTAGTTCATGATAATTAATTAGCCTCAGTAATTAGATTTACCAAACCGTGTTAACTACCTGACCAACAAATTACTCAGACAGTTTGATTATTCAATAATCGTGCTTAATCATTTGATAACTATAATTATAATCTCGATTATTTTAAGTTATGAAGTATTTAATTTCACAGTTACAAGGGCTTATCCGGATAGTAGATATCGCATCTCTGCCGGGCGAGTGGCGGACATCTTGGATGCATGTAATGGGTTTATGAAGAGAGAGATAAGGTTGGTTCATATTATTTGTCGTGCTCTTTATTTTAATTTCGTTCCTTGTTCTTTCTATAAGTATGAGAAGCTTATTTACAATAATATGCATGATGCGGTTGCGAATTTTTTCCATTAAGTACTGGAAGGGCCCGAAAACAATGGTTGGTTCTTCTCACTTTGCGAAGCACAGCTATACTCATGCATTAAGGGTCTGTTTGTATCAGTTTAGAATTATAGCAATTCGGCTTATTTTTGTAAGCTGAAATAAACAGGTCAGCTTATTATGTCAGCTTATTATAATCTAAAATATAGATTATAACAATTAAATAAGCTGGTGTAACCTGGTTTTTTTTATAAACTGAATTACTATAATCTCAAGCTAAAACAGAGCCTGGGGCCTAAACCATGGCATGCATGTACATGTGCAAGCCAGTCATTGGATTCCTTCTTCTAGGCTGCATGCAGGCACTCAAACTCAAAACGGTGCAAACTACTGATCGACGGATCTCTATTTAGTACTATCTTCGTCTCATAATATTATAATCAGATACTATTTAGATTCATTGTACTATAAAATATTAAATAAAATGTAAAATTTTATCTTTAAGATGAAATATTATATTACGCAACAGAGAAAGAAAGAGTAGACTCACGTTGTGATCGCAAGCATTCAAAAAGACGTTCGACTCACATGTGAATATGTGATTGCTTTTGCTGCTGCTACTCTCCGGCCACCAGGTTGGCAAGGGGACATTATACAAATACTAGCATGCATTTACGTATACATACATATGCCAGAATACATATGGCATATATGAATAAAATCTTTACATAATCTATCTGATATATCGCACGTCACGCGCCAACAGACAGGAACGCGGAGATGAAAAGGAGCAGATGTGATGGGAATCAAAGGAGAATTAAACCATACGCAGCTAGCAACGGGTTACCACCACACACGTCGCTGTACATCCGCACGTACGACTCGAGCTGGAAGAAGCGACATCTGAGAGGAACAACATATGCACGGGTTCGGATCTGCTGCCACACGCTTGACACTAGTGCGTAGCTGACATAACGCTTGCTAAATGCTAAGTGGTGGTCGTTTTTAATCCCCCTGAAAACTAAAGCTTAACTTGAGACCAGCAATGATGATCGGATATGATATTATATTGTGTTACCATTAATTAATCTATTCCATAAGACCTACTCGATCATTAACATTAGTTTAGCTAGCTAGCTCTAGGATCGGTCTTAATCTGTTTCCCATAGGCACTGGTATATCTATTAGAGCATTTCCATCCAGCTACTCATTTTTGGCTCTCTATAACTGAAAATAAAAGCCTCCCTATCAAGATTAGCTCTCTATTTCTTAAAACACTGTATCTAGCTTCCTATATTCGACTCCCTATATTTCATCTAGTTATATTTTATTAATATTATATAACTACCGCTAACAAAATTTATAACTGATATATATTGTAACTACATTTTTTCGATCTATCCATATTTTGCCGTTCGACAAATCAAAATATCTATCAATTACATTAAATTTTACTAAAAAATGTAATATTTGCAAACTGAAAATTGTTTAATTTTTTGACACTACCTTTGCCAATCTCTGTACCCTCTGTTTCTTTCCTTCCCTTTTCTCGCTCTACAGATATCAGCTGTAACAGAAGATATACAGATATTTACCTTGCGGATCAATAGCCAAGAGCAGAACCAAAAGAAGCACAGAAATAAAGCTCATCAGGTCACCTCCAACCCTCCCCTCACCAGGATCCACGGATCACACCATTCACCATCACGAATCAAACAAAATCCCTCAAATAAAAAGAAGTTGCAACAGCTCACGAGCTCCACCCACCGAAGCACTGCAATCGCTAGGATTTCCTGATTTCCTGGCCAGATTTCCAAAGCACTTGCAATAGCCGACGGGAGCTGCAAGGACGACCCCAGATTTCCTCATCCCGTCGTCCCAAAGCAATCGCTAGGATCAGCGGGAGCTCCAGACCCGGAAAAACTTCAGAGAAATATCCACGGGATCGGGGGACGAGGTGAGCCGATCAGCCAGGCGATCGGGTGAATCCGGCGGCTGCTCCCGGCGAGATCTGTCAGGCGGGACGCGGTGATTCTCTGCCAATATAGTACCGAGTGTGCGCGGGAAGCAGCAGGAAGCATTGACGGTTGGAGATAGCGAGGGCCTTCGGCTTGCTACGTTTGGCGAGCTCGCTAGGAAGAATAGAGAGGCAAATAGAGTAGGGAGGAAGATGGAGAGCTGGTTGGAGAGTAGTTTTGGGCTACACTCGCTAGAAAATAGGGTAGGGAGGAAGATAGGAACACGGTTGGAGATGCCCTTAGATTACCAATGGCAAGCTAAATCTCTATATATGAACCTTTGTTGTTGCCCTTCTATATATAATTTATAAATAATTGATTGTGCATATTCTACAACTTTAACATTTTTTTCCAATTTTCAGATTTTGGTAAGGAGATTCCAACAGTCAAACGATGAATTTAAGTCCTTTGTACAATGAATTAATTTAATTGTTCAAATACTTAATTCTCCAAATTGGCCTATCATCTATGAACTATCTGGCTGGTAATGGCAAGACGCTGACAACAAAATAACATCATAATATTGCATTCATGAAGAAGCATAAACACTGGATCTATGATCTACTGCCACAATAATATATAGTTGACATGACACTAGGCGGTGGTGTTTAATCCTTCAGAAATTAAAGCATAATTTGAGACCAGTGATATGATCCAACAAGATTAACCTGGTATGAAAGTCCTTGTTTTGGATACTAGAAACAAACAAAACCATTCTTAGCTCAACATGTAAATTTTGAAGTTGAGGGCTCCTTTGAATCGCAGGAATTTTATAGGATTTTTATAGAAATTACAATAAATGCTCTAAAGTTCTTTAAAAAAAAACTCCATTCCAAAGAGCCCTAAAATGTTTTCAAGCGAGACATCTTGTATCTCATATTTCTGGTATTTAAACCATGTGCGTAGGTTTTCATGTATATATATTCAGAATTTAGTATTCAGAAGCTAAGATTTTCGTAATCTTCAAATTTTCTGCCTAATCTGATACATGGATAATCAGAATCATGCTTATGATGATGGACTGAATGCCAATTAGGGAGTTGGGAGCCCACATGGCCTACAAATGATTACTGATTTTGTTCATTCCCTGAACTAAGTACTACGGAGTACTAGCTAACGGCTAATGGTAAGACACGCAATTGGCAGCACAATGTTGCATTAATTCACACTATAATCGCGTCTTACAATCTCACTCCCTAGTAACATCTAGCTAGGCATCTTCTATAGCTATCGAGTTCATGGAAGAGAGGCCCAACGTAGCAAGTCTGATCTGGCATACGACCATGCTATGCGTATGAACTATGCGTATTGACACACCCGAGTAATGCAAGCTAGATGACCGCACTACTACGAATGCATGCTACAGCTAGTAGACTAAAACAGTCGTAGAGGGCGAGCGGATTACTAGGAATGGAAAGGAGTGGTGCATGGATGCTGCTACTGCTGCCTTGGCTTAGTTGGGGTGGCCGCCGGTGGAAGGGCTGGAGCCGAGCTGCGGCTGGAGAGCGGCGAGCGGCTGCGGTGGCGGCGGAGGAGGCGCGGAGGAGGCGCGGTGGTCGATGGAGGAGGAGTTGGCCTCGGTGATGTCGA
>KE371466.1:0-11871 GCA_000418225.1 Zizania latifolia | reverse complement strand
AAAGAGATCTTTATAGAATTCTGTTACATGTTTCATCAAGCTCTTTTGATCTGAGATTATGTTTCCATTATGTTTCAATTTAGAAATGACATTTTTCCTTTTTCTGCCATTTGCTTTTGCATGATAATACTTTGTATTGTTGTCTCCTTCAAGTAACTCCTTCTCCTTACTCCTTTGAAACCATTTCAGGATGTCTTCTCTGATAATTATTTTTAATTGTGATTCTAACCTTCTTCTTTCCTCTCTATCTTTTGCATTCATTCCACATTCCTCACATTTTCTGTCTAGAACATCCATCCTCTTCGCGATATCGGACTTAGCTCTCTTATAAACTCCAGACCAATTCATATTCCACCCTTTCAAAACCTTTCTCAATTTTCTCAACTTATTTTGCCAAATATCCAAACTAGACCCATATCTAGAATTAGATTGCCATACATTACTAACTACCTCATACAAATCTTCCCTAAGTAACCAACTTATTTCAAACTTGAATGTGTATGATTTTGGTTTTTGATCTCCCAAATCAATGTATAAAGCAGTATGATCAGACAACACTCTCTCTTTTGATTCTACTTTTGATAATGGAAAGTGTAACTCCCAATCCACAGTCATTAACACCCTATCAAGTTTTTCAAAAGTAGGATTATCATGGTCATTACTCCAAGTGTATCTCCTATTACTCAAATGCATTTCTCTCAAATTGTTCTGTTCAATAATAGCATTGAAGAGAAAGCTCCATCTATTATAACCTCCTTTTTATTTTTTTTCACTCTCTTTTCTAATGATATTACAATCCCCACCCAATAAAGTAGGTTTGTCTATAGCATTACACATTCTAGAAAAATCAGTCAGGAATTCCATTTTATATTCATGTTGAGCAGATCCATAAACCACCACCAAATCCCAGATAAATTTATCTTTTCTGTTCTGCAATGAAATTTTAACATAATATCTATTGATTTCCTTAGCTAAAATGTCAAAACAATCATCATTGATACCAACCAAAATGCCTCCTGATCTCTCAACAGATGGAGACCAATTCCATTTAAAATTTCTGAATCCACATAAATTTCTCAGCAAAATATCACTATAATCTGATTTTGCAGTTTCCTGTAATCCAATAAAGTCTATATGATTCTCCATAATCACATCTCTAACATGCTTCAATTTGATATCCTGACCCATCCCTCTAATATTCCAAATAATCCCTTTCATGTTTTTTACTTGTTTTATACTTAATTTTTTTTACACTATTCTTATAAGGAGTGACCTTGCAATTGCCAAGGTATCCTCTCTTTTCATTCTTTTTCCCATGTGACTGATCGTATAACTGAACCATAGTTTGTTCAGTTTCATCTAGATCTGAATCATTTTTCTCAGACATTAAATCTGAAGCAATTTCATTCATCATATGAATGTTCTGAATATTATTATCAATGATGCATTTATTCTGATTCATGCTTTTACATTGTTCAGCCAAAAAAAGATTAAGCCTAGCAGTCTCTAAATCTTTAATTAATTGAATATTTGATTCTACACTATCAATAGTACAACCAAGTTCTACTCCCAAAATACTAGAAATCACAACTAAAGAAACATTAGACTCATTTATAAAGGTTGGTATTTCAGTACCTTTGTTGATAAAAGCATTTTTGGCCTCCTTTCTTTCTGTAGCCATCTCCAAAGCATTTTTGTCCTTCTTTTTCTTAAGCCTTCTACACCTTCTTCTCCCACCATCAAGCTCCACATCAACAAAATTAAGTCCCACTGATTTAGCAAATTTCTCAGTAGAATCTTGAGAATTTTTCAGTTCTTCACTACCAATCAACTGCACTCTTTCATTATCATTCTCCATATTGTCTTCCTCTGTCACAAACTCCATATCTCCTACCTCACGATCATTTTCCTTTTCAGTTTGAGACATCACATCCCCAAAAAAAAGTATTAGTTGTATTATCAATTTTTTCTATTCCTCTCTCACTTATCATCTCCATGCCATTTTTTTCTTTCAATTCAACTTCCTAGATCTGTTTTGCCATCAACCTATTTTGTTTAATCTGCATCTCTCTCTGCAACTCTTCTTTTTGACTCTCAAATTCTGCAACCCTTCCTTGATCTTTAATCTCACTCTCCATCTCCTTCATTTTCTTAGGATGCCCTCCTTCCTGCACTTGTGTCTCATCCTTTGTCATCACAATAGGTCTCTTGATAGTATTTTTGTTTGTAAACCACCCTACTTCCACCACTTCCTCCAAGGTATAGGTCACATTATACAAAAGCAATTTAGGTGTTGTGATGACCATGGATAATGGAAATTTTTTTGTATCCATTAATCCCACTTGTATTCTCACCAATTCTTTTGTCCTCATAGCATTCATATCCACTTCCAGCACTGGCCCAAGAGTTGATCCAACCTCATACAAAGCCAAATAATTCTTCATTGTGTCAGGCACCCCATGAACATTTATCCAAGCCACATTCATTTTCCCTGCTGCACCTGCCTCTTGAGACCATGAGTGAACTTTAATTTGCACTTCTGTCCCTTTCAGTTTAAATTCATCAAAGTTAGCCAACTCCTCTAGCCTCATCCTATTTGGAAACCTTATCTGAAATGAAGTTTGATTCTGTTGCTTTGCTCTCCACTCCCAATTCCATCGAAATTGCTGTGAAAATCCCTCTTCCAATTGCTTTTCAGTTAACTGCCCTCCTTGCCCCAAAGTAATAAGAGCCATAGGGTTAATATGCTCCTTAGTAGAAGTTTCCTTTGCATTCTGAATCAGAATGCATCCTAATCCTGGAGCAGCAACACCCACAAAACGTGCTGATGGTTTTACTTGTTTATCCAGAAAACAATCTGCAGTTTTATGAGGGACAGGGACTGTTTAGGGACCTTAATATTACTAGAATTAGCTAGTAAGTATTTATAGGGTGAAAATCTAAAAAAAATTGTTCATGAATATTAGTTTCCTTTTAGATTCTATCGTTACTGAATTTTATAATTTATGAAAATATATTAATTGTTTAGAGAAATGGAGATTCAGAGAGTATCCACAACTGATATAAACTCCTCTAAATAAGATTTGAATTTCATTACATTGCTCAAACAACATTACATTGCTCAAACAGCTATGCAGGTTAATGAATACACGATTACCGACTAGTTACCATGGTTATTGAGCTAATCACCGTCAAATGGTTAATGGTAACAGGACTAATTAGCATCAATCTGGATGAATAACAACAGTAATTGACCTGATTGCCATTATAGGGATCCTGATTGCCATTATCACGCCAAAATTTGGCCCTTCAACCATCACCCAGACTAATTTTTCTCCAAATGAAACAGTTCATGCCAGATGATAAATATGCACGAATGTCCACGCCTAGAGGAGGACCTAGGCCTTGAACCACATGGGCCTTGTCCAAGTATTGCAAATATCCAACGTGCTAAATGTGGCCCAAAATTAGGTCCGTTTCGGTCCATGCCGATCTCACAGTCAGCAAATTCGGCTATTTCTTGCTATTTCTCCAAGATTTCATATGATTGAGAGATTCTATTGAGAAAAAGATAATAGGTCTGGCGAGCTTTTGAAAACTATAACTTTTCTTAGAATTTGAATCCTAAAGCAGCCCATATTTTGACTTTAAATAGTGAAACTCAATAACCGTATGATCTGAAAATAAACCAATCCAAAAGCTATAAAACACTAATTACTCTAGATTCACACAAAGTAAATACTAACCAACTGCTTTAGAGAATTTAAAGCTTTTCTAAACAGGTCCAATAACAGAGTTTGTAACAGTACAAGCTGCCACAAGTGACGAAACAGACAGCTAAAGCGCAAAATCACCACTAAACCATCCAGTGTTACAGTGGTAGTGCTTTGTACAGTAGCTCCATCCAAAATGGACCAATCTCTCACCCCGTCACCCGAGACAACGACACCGTGAATGCCCACACTTGAGCAAGTATTCAATGGGGATTCAGCACTGTCGTTTTCTTGCACCCAGGGTGGTAGGCAAAGATTGATCCGCATGTGATAGGATCTGAGTTGAATGCAGCGGCCATTGCTGAATCCGGTGCCTGATGAGTTAGTCATGCACGCATTCTAAGCATGCATCCAGCCATAACTTGGATTCTTGGAAGTTGCAAACATCGCTACCGCTAGCAACCAACCTTAGTGCTAAATTTCAGGAGCATATACATTGGCAACAGCTGAAAAAATTTCATGCTGAGAGAGATATTTTGTTTCTGGGAGCCGTACGTTAGCCTTCAAAGAATCAAAGTGAGCCAAAAGCCCAAAAACTTGTGCTACTCTGCAATTGTGTTTACCTACGAAAGGTAGTGTGGAGTCTATCGGTATATGTGTTAGGAGGTCACTTTTTTCACCGAGTTTCTGAAGCGAATCCTGAAAGGACAATGCCCTGAAAATGTATCGAATGCTTACGGGGCAAGTTCTTCAAAGAAAAGACGGGCTAGCAATGATGAGCTTACCTCCAAGCTAGGCTACAAAAGTTTTCCTTGTCTTACTATTTCTCCTTTTCAGACACTGTCTTGCTGCTGGACAATGCAATGCTACATTTCTTTGCATCTTCTTGCAAAATGTTGCAGGCAATGTACCAGCATTTTATCACCGAGTAGTTGTTACTGATGTAAACTCGTTAATAAAGAACAAGATGAGAAACAACATGCGACCTTGGTACATGATCATCTTTTGTTTAGAATAGTCCCCTTTTAAGGATTTAACAGAACAGTCAAAAGAAGCAAATGTGGGTTGCTCTTGATGGAAAATGGAGATCACACACTTAATTACGTTCAATAACTTGTACAAAATAGTACAAGGCTACTAGCACAAGAAGCAACTCTTCACGGATTCAGAGTGCAAGAACATCTCCGAATCAGTATCCGATGGATTCAGAAATCGTTCTCTGCACCTAAGCTAAAACGGCTATCAGATGGAGATTTTCACCATCCCCTGGCCAAAATCTCAGGCATCGTCACGGGTCCAGGGCCCTCCTGTCGGCGCACCTGCACTTCCAGTTCAGGGGCTTGTAGTTGGTGGAGCTCTCGTCGACCCTGTCGCTGACGGCTTTGGAGAAGACGAGGCGGAGACGACCGGCCGCATCGCGCTCGCGCCGCCTGTCCCGCGGCGCCACGGGCACCTGCACCGCCTCGCACCGGCCGCAGAGCGCGCACTTGCCCTCGCACCGCGGCGGGCTCGACCCGATCAGCGCCTCCGACATCGCCGTCCCCTTCGCCGTCTGCTCCACCTGCACCGTCGCACAAACCCAACGTTGTTCATCTCATCATCTGTGCCGAAAGAAATATTTGAGCAGCAGCTCAATGCATCTGTCCTTACTCCTTACCTCCGGAGGCTTCTTGATCTGGTGATGCAGCACTCGACCTGCAACAATGGCTGCATCAGAATTCAGAGAGAATCAGGTGAACTGAAAGATAGGTAGCTTAGCTAGGTTTTCAGGTGGGTGCAAAGATCTCATTTTTACCTTCGGTCAAGTGCAGGCCTTGAGAGGATAGCAAAAGGAGGCCGAGCAGTGATGAGGATAGCAACAGCAGCAGGAGTTCCATGACGAGCTCGACTGAACGTTGCTAATCGATGGATGAGGAGGGAAACAGTAGGTTGCTACCACCTCTTATATCAGAGGCCGCATTGCAGCACGCTCACTGTTCACATGTGCAGGGGTTCCTTGTTGTTGTGGCACTGGAAGTTAATCTGAGAAGAGTGTTGTGTGACGGAGAGGAGGCTCTGCCTACAGCGGTGTACTAGCTACGGATCAGGTCATTGAATGCATCTGAGTTCTGAAGCCATAAAGGCTTGGGGCCTTGCTTTGGCAGCAGTGAGATCAGACAGAGGAGAGCTGCTAAAGAAGCACAAAAGCTAGGAGGAGGGGCAGCAGCAGGACACAAGGGCAGGGGGCAGAGACTCAGAGACAGCAAGCATGCATAGCAATGCAAAAATGACACTGTAGCATTGCATTGCATGCTCAGCAGGGGCACAGATTAATGAGGTCCTGGAAGCACTATTGAGTGAAAAAAAAATGAAATTATTTGGCACACACTGAAGCTTGAGAGAAAGAAAGCAGGGGAGATGCAACAAGAGCAAAGCACTTTACATGCCCTTACATGGAACTAGCCTTGTTGCCAAAATAGGGGGGCCCGCACTGTGTCTCTTGCAGATTCTTCCCTGCAAAAAGGAATCAGAAATAGGGGCAAGAATTCAAGAGATGACTGAATAACCATGAAGAAAGGAGCTACCGAATAAAATAAAATAAAAACTCTGATGACTAGTGTCCTTGAGTAGTTAGTCAGGTAGCATAGTATCTTGCTTCATGCTACCCTAGGATTCTGATTGATCTTATGTTTCAAGAAGCTTACCTATTTGATATTTTGATGAGCCATACACTGTACAACATAACAATACCATGACCATAGATAGCTTCAGCGTATATCCAGTCAAAGGAGCGCACTGTACTTTATCACTGGTGTAAATGATCGTTGCAGCGGGCAACTGGGAATTAAAAGAGAATTCAGGTCTGCAAGCTTGCTACTACCACCGCATGCACGGCAAGAAGTCAATAGCCGTAATTCTCGCTATGAGTTGTCTGTTCAAGATGCAACTGACAGCAGATTTTATTATTAGAGCAACAGATTGTGATCCATTACATGCATGTACACTGTCACTGAGCTCCTGAATAGGCATCAAATGGAGGCCTGCTACTATTGTGGACAGCCAGGATTGCGTCTGTATTGATCCGTGACAACCTACCAACTTAAATAGGAGTCTGCTGATCTAACATCCTGAGCCGTCTGTAACATTCGGAAAATCGACAGTTCATGCAGTTTGCTAGACTTGCATTTAAGCATAAAAGAATGCTCATTTCTTGCCCAATACTTCTAAAACAAGTAGTACAGATTAAACGAAACAAACTCGAGCAAGAGTTTTCAGTAGACTGATGCTAACCATTCAAAAGGACAAAAATTTTGCTTAATGTGCACAATAATCCAATTGTAGAATTTTTTTCCCGACAGAAAGGAACAGGCTAAGAAAATAATGAACAGAAGACAAAGGGATTTACAACATACCGGAATAGTGCTATGAGCAAAAATCCTTTGTCTACTTTTCTTGAAGCTAACGACTACCCTTTCCCATGGAATTCTGTATAGACCTCTGTGCATCACTTCTGAGGTTGATTACAGGCGATATTTCAGTTATGAGAACCAACATAATCCACATGAAGAATGGAAGAATTGGATTGACGAAGCACACACAAAATAAGAATGATATCTCAGTCCAATGCAAAAAAATAAAAAATCCTGAAAATATAGTCTCTCCATTCCTTTTATTTGATGCTTTAGAATTCGTACAATCAAACATCCTATCAACCTTGGATACATTGGTTTAAAAAAAGTAACCCTGGATATATGAATACTATACCAGTATACCACTAGATTTTTCATTAAAAATACTTCTACTATACTACATTTTTTATAAATTCCAGTTATGTACTTATGTGTAGTTCCAAAAAGTAATGGTTGAAGCCATGTCTCGGTACTCTCTCTTATTCAGCAAACTGACATCAGTTATTTGTAAAATGAAAATTCTAAGAAATAATAAAGCATGGAATCATAGGTGGTGATTTCTATCGGACTAGTAGTTATTAAAAACATAAATTTTATGGTTCCTACATGTATATGCTATCAAAGAACCACTTCAAGAAATGATGCCGCTTTGTTAATTCATGGATGAAAACATAAAGAGCTACGAACAAACATACAAATAGTTAATATTTTAATTAAAGACAAACAGAGAGTCTTACACACCTTCCATTTCACTTGTAGTTTTTGCCTGATATATCATTGAATCTGAGAAATCAATATCCTGAGCCTTCGGTTTTTCCACATATACAACATGTGGATATCTAGCATCGTTTATAAAATTTTGCTGCTGAAACAGGGAACATTCAAATGTAAGAACACCATTATAAACCCAGTACAAGCTTATATGATATATATATAATGACTGAACTTGTAGTCAAGGTCATAAACTTCACAGTCTCTCAATTAATCCATAAAAAACCAACAGGTCAAATAGATCTACTAATTATAAGTACTTATGAAAGAAGGATATCGTCACAGATGTTTGAGTAAAAACAACAAGAGCTTGAAAGAACACATAGCTCACCTGTACATAGAAAAACTTATAATCAGCATAAAATTTCCCCTTCTGAAAAATGGGAGAATAATTTCTACGGTTGTTTATCCACAAAACCATTTAAATGGCATACAAGAAATGGGGCACCAGATCAGTTGCAGCCACAACAACCATTAATAAGCTAAACGGCATTAATAACTGCTAAGCATGACTGAACACGATAGCAGCACACATTGAAGTATTGAACACAGCAGAATAAGTATAAATAATACCACAGTATGGTGAAATCTCAGGAGCAAACTGAGAATAGAACATCTTAATCATAACATAAATACACAGTGATCATAAACTGAATTTCCATCGAACTGATTACATTTATTGGAAAACAACTCACTTCATAATTGGTCCGTAATGTAATGTATTACTAAATTTAATTTAGGCTATAATGGGAAGTGTATCATCTGCACATAAGCTTCCCATGCACACGTGGTACACAGTGACTAGCAAATGCCACGAAAAATTTCAAAAAAAAGTTCTTACATAGTTACATGTACCTGCAGTCCTACTCCACATATGTATAAAACTCAAGTTCAAATTCACAGTGCATAAAAAGCAACAAAAAATACAAAATTCTGACAGATATGTACTCATAAATCTGCTAGAATTTTGTCTTTTTTGTACTGATGAAATATAATGAATTTGAACTTGAAATCTTATACATAGAAGAATCTGCACTATACTGCATACCTTGAATACTTAGAAGTACCTTTTGTGTTTGTGGGTGAACATGAACATGGAGGTGTGTCATAGGTAGTGGGCTAGGGCTGCTAGGCCCAGCCCGCATGAACAGTACCGCGTGGGTACTGTAGCGTGAATAGTTTCAAGGTAAGATTAGATTAAGTCCTATTGGTTTTAATTAGGAATTATATATAGAGATTAGATTGGTTTCTATAATAGAGATTATTTTCTTAGATATCATATTAGTTCTCCCTATATAAAAGGATCTCTTATACTCAATTGATAAGCAAGAAAAAATTAGTCTAAACTCTCATACCAATGTTCTTCTCCTCAACCTAAGCCTACCTATCATCTCTAGCAGCCGACGCCGCCCGACTATCCTCCCAGTGGTGTTTATCCCGTCATGAGTTCAACCCATGACAAGGTGGCACATTTACTAAACTAAATACTATTAGACATTGGCAGTTTGGATGATAGCTAGAAGGTTCCTAAAGGAAACAATTCTTTTTGGTTTACATGTGTAAACGTGCCCGCAGCCAGCATTGAACATGGACACCATGAAACTTCCAAGTAGGTAGTATTTGTATACCCCCATTCCCCCAAGGAGCATGTGCCAATAATGCATTAAATACTAGTAAGCAGAGTCTATGTTTTCGTGATCTAAGCCTACACACCAGTAATCGGTGGCATGAACATTATAGTAACTGTTATAAGAACCTTTCATGGAGAAAAGGTTCTATTTTCTTGATATTATTGAGGATTCAATTGTCCACAACTTCATTGTGAAGCATTGATAAGATTCAGAGCAAGTTTTGAAATGTGAAAGGCACCACTGGCCACAGAAGGCTTTATATCAATTCCAACAAATCCAGAACTGATCGACAAATGCTACTAGCACCTCAATACTTGACAATTCCCAATGTGTTCTTTTCGGATCTACCACGTCAATTACACACTCATACAGTGGGCATATGATCTGAAACCAACCAGGCTGACAAGTCCAGTTCAAAGGCATAAATTCCTCTGAGTGTCCCAATTATAAGTGTTGCGATTAGCCATGCTGACAGGCCTGACAATTTATTGAACAGAAAGACACCAGTGCATTGCTCATGCGCTGGAGTCCCACTGAACATCAGTAGTTTCTCCCCAATCAATGGCGTGGCTACTGAAGCAACTTGCAGTGAGAAATTCCTCTCAGAGTGTCCCAATTATATGTGTTGCGATTAGCCATGCTAATGATAAACAGCAGATGAGCAGAGCATAAAAGAGACATCACATATGCTGGCAGACGCAGGTGACGAGATACTTACAGGACGCGGAACGCCAGGCACGACACGCCGCCATCACCCTTGGAGCTCACCAGCCGCTCCCACCCTACATCTTCCATCTGCAACCACAAAAGACAGGGAAGCCTTATCAAATACTCCCGACGTAGCAACAACAACAACAGGGCAGAGCACGATCGCCCCGCCTGCTGGTTTACTCGCTTACACTTGCAACCGATGCGGCATTTCATCGAGCGGCTGGCGTACCTGCGCGAACGCCGTGCTGTAGAACGCGGCCGGCCGCCGCTGCGCTCCCCTCTCCCCTTCCTGCGGAAGGTCCGACCCTACTCCCGCGCCCGCGCGGGAAGGCTCGCTCGAGGGCGTGGCGTGCAGCGCCATGGCTGCCTCGAGCGCGTAAAGGAATCCCACGGCGCGGCAACGCGGAAGCAACGAGGCGACTCTTCCCTTCTTCCGTCGCTTCCGAAAATTCCCCAAAACTCACAGCTAAACGTGGGGTTCGGGCTGGACGACGCAGGGCACACAGCCCGGAGCAGCAATGCAGGCGGGGCCCCGACCTCACCGGCGGCTTGCCGGAGCTCGACTTGCGCGGTTCGCGCCAATCGTAATGGGCCGCCTCAGCCCTCAATCCGGTGGGTGACGGGAGGAGAAACTTTGCATTTTGGTCCCCGTTTGAGTGTTTGCTCGCGGATCGGTACCAACGGTAGTTATGAGGAAGTTTTCATTTTGGTCCCTGGTCACAGATCACTGGCAATGGTAGCGATCGGGAATTTTTCATTTTGGTCCCTACTCTAGGATCGCTATCAATAGTAGCGACCCGGAATGTTTCATTCTCTTTCGGGCCCTGGAAAGCGCCGAGACGACGCGGCCCAACCCCGCTAGGTTGCGTGCTTGCTACGATTCACCGTGCCGGTTGTGCTGCGCCGCGCCGCACCGCCGCAACCCCTCGCCGTTCGCCGCCACGGAGGCGACCGCGAGCCCCAGCGCCGCCGCGAGAGCCCGGTACGTATGATCCCCTTCCCTCCCTCGTTTCCGGTACGTTTTTCTCGTTTGTTTCTTCTCCTGGCTACTGCCGCCCTAGTGTTGTCTCCGTTCATGGCGACCAAAATCGCATGAGCGCGAGAAAAACTGTGTTGCCTCGTTACCAATACACAGTAAGATCATCTAACCGTAAGAAACCATATCGTGCAGCAGCTCGATCCTGTAGATCGCAACCAGCTTGAAACAACACACATATATGCTTGGAGGCAATCGCAAACTCGAGCATACTGATAAAATTAACCACAGAAACTAGCTTAGATTCAAATTATTCAAGCATGCACTTAGAAACAAGTAGCGAGCTAGCGATCAATATTGTCTTCGCGTCAGGCTCCCATAATTTAAACCACACAAGAAGCATAACCACCTCCACATTGCGGAGCAGCTGCTGAAACCCGAGTTTTGATGCATAGCGGGCTGGAGGCATATGCATTTCACACTGGCGACGAAATAAGCACGCAGCCGTCATCCATGGCGTGGTCAAACAAAAGACTAACCTAGGTCCTCACAAACTTCAGCACAAGACACCACCAGTAGCTAGCAAACCACCATTGGAACTAGGTCACAGTCATGACAGCCAGCTACCCGAGCCTGTAGAGGCCGCCGTCGTTGATGAAATGGCCGTCCATGTAGAAGGC
>KE371465.1:23942-35711 GCA_000418225.1 Zizania latifolia | reverse complement strand
GCCGGCCATGGCCAGGCGGCGGCGCGGCTACAGGAGAGGGAGGGAGGAGAGAGAGAGGAGGGAGAGAGGGAGAAACCCTAGCTCTATACCATGCTGGTGAAAATTTATTTCTCAAAAGTCTCCCTAAGGAGGGCAGCATATATACACACACTCCAACAGGTAACACTACACACATAGTGAACTGGAGGCGTTTTGTGCATATTCCTTTTCATATCACAAGACTACAGTCATCAAATTGACTTGAATAACTCCTTGGAATTTAATCGTTATTCTGTCATATTCTTCATTGACCACTCTTTTTTTGAACCAAGTGACTGACCGCATTCAAACAGGCTGTTTTATGAACTAGATGATGCTGGAGACCAGGGTCCAAGAGATGGCAACTGCAAAACAGAGGTTCCGCCTGTTATACCTTTACTGCTTGTTATAATTTTGAACCAATGAATCTCTGGATTGCATTTTGGATCTGCAGTTAGACACTTGCACAGAATGTTGTGATGTGCCATCAGGACTGGCATCCAAGCATGCTCTGGTTCCATTTTTAGTGAGTTCGGTCGAAATATGCATTCCTGAATTTGATGTTAGCTGCCACTTTGAATTGGATTTGCTGCAGTCGGTCCCAAGCTTTGCATTCTCACCGACAAGTCTCCCCTGGAGGCATTGTCCAGTTGCTTTGAGTGCGAACTCATATCCTGAGGTGTAATTCGAAGCGTTTGATTCACCACATGGCCCCAACTCAAGTCCCTCTGAATATCTCACCAAGACACAAAGCCCATATAGAGGATGGAATATTACATTGTAAGGAAGGTTCTTGACTGTTTGGTAGACCTTGACCTGGAGTATAAATAGGGGCTCGTTAGAGCTTAGAAATATGGTGCATATTGCTACGAATATGATCATATTTGTGTATGTTGAAATTTTAGGAACATTTACATGCCAGCTCATTTTGCCTACTTTTCTGGCACACCGGCCTGTGTATCCATCTAATTGTTTTCTTTTGAAGGTACATGTTATCTTATGATGAGGGCCAAAACAGTGCGTGCATACTAGTGAATGATTCGAAATTCATACCATCCCAATAAATTTCTGTCAACACAATCCAAAAACTGAGAAGTGGTCCAATCCAAACCATGAAATATGCACAGATTGTTGTGTTGGTTGGTTCAGCAAATGAGTTCCATTATAATTCTTGTTTTTACCAGAAAGGTCCATAGTTAATGTTATCATGAATATATAGAACGACAGCGCAGTTCTGAAAATCTCAAAAGATGTGTTCCTGACAATGTTGCTAGGTAAGAACACTGGGATAGGTTAAGTACAAACCTTGAAACGGTGCTTGCAGAGCATTGATCCTTTTAATAAAGCTGGGGTTTCTAGCTTTACACCAATCCCACGATAACAATCCATATGATTCATCATAAGCTAGAGTACCCTCCCTCATGTAATAACTCCCCTGCAGAGCACAAATAGCCCAGTCCAGATCCATTTCAGCAGCCACACTTAAGAAGAAGGTAATATAGAGATGAAAAAAAGTCTAAATTACACCCTTAAGTTATTGCTGAAGTCTGAATAACCCCTAAAGAATTTTACCGTCTAAAAAGCACCTACGGTATTGCACAACAGTTCGATTTACACCTTTGAAGGGCGGTTTTGCTGACGTGACAAAACCACGGACGGTTTTGCTGATGTGGCAGCTGACATGGCGCTGGTGACATGGTAGAATAGTGCTGAAACCTTTAAAAATTCATAACTAATTCATTTTAATTCTAAATTTGACCATTCAAATTGTATAATTTTCTAAAAAATGAGCTCTACATAATAAAAATACTTTCACACACAATATGAGTGATCTTCTGTACTGTTTATAATTAATTGTTTTAACGTGTAGTTTTAAAATAATTTTTTGACACTGTTTATTTTTCCGTCAGATCTGGTAAGAGCTTCCCCTGTCTCCCTCTCCTAGTCTCCTCTCTGCTTGCTTGTATAGATGTGTCAGTAGATTCGATGGACGTAACTAGTAACCATCTCGAGTAAATTACTCACCTTTTACTATGAACATGGTGTGTATTTAGTCACTGTGTAGCTGTCCATCGATATATTATCAAGCTAATCCTGTGAGCTGCTTCCAGTTACTTTCCTGTAATCTCAGTGCAGTTTAGATATATGATGGATAACTTTGTTTCACCATGTGAAGATTGCATCAAGTTTGTGTTCTCATTATCAAATGAAAAAATTGATCATATAATTGGTTAAGGTGTCAATTATAACAATGTAATTATTTATGTAATACCATATGACGTCTGAGTTATGTTATTATTTGTTGCTCATTAGTCATTATTGTCTCTTGTAACTTGCATCCAATGAATTAGCACATCAATGACCAAATAGAAGAAATGCCATTACTTGTAGGGCAGTAAATCATATATTTACTCACTGCATCAATTTTGCCTGTAGGTGGTGGTGCAGCTCCAGTTGCTGTTGTGGCCGCCCCAGCTGCTGGTGGTGCAGCTGCTGCCGCCCCAGCTGCAGAGGAGAAGAAGGTGAGCTTATATTTAGCATATGGGCTGTTGTTTTGTACTGTTTAGAATAATTTTTTGACAATTTTAAAATAATTTTTGATACTGTTTATTTAGAAAGAAATTAATTACAAACGGTACTGAAGATCACTCATACTATGTGTGAAAGTATTTTTATTGTGTAGAGCTCATTTTCTAGAAAATTATACAATTTGAATGGTTAAATTTAGAGTTAAAATGAATTAGTTATGAATTTTTAAAGGTTTCAGCATTATTCTACCACGTCACCAGCGTCATGTCAGCTGCCACGTCAGTAAAACCGTCCACGGTTTCGCCACGTCAGCAAAACCACCCTTCAAATGTGTAAATTGAACTGTTTTATAATATCACGGGTGTTTTTTAAATGGTAAAATTCTTTAGGGAGTTATTCAGACTTCAGCGATAACTTGAGGGTGTAATTTAGACTTTATCCTATAGAGATTATCATCGATATGTGTGCCACAGTGCCAGACATGTCAAACCCAAACTCGGAGAAAAACAATAGCCAGCCTTGCTAAAGTAGGAACAGTCCTTTCATTTTTATGAAACTAACTACCATCCCACAAACATCATTTTGGTTATGAGATTCCCGGTTGCCCCCATTTGAGACACCTTACAATGCTGCTCGAAGACTAACTTTCCAGTAAATGATAGCTGAAGTGGATTTGAGAACAAGAAGCTGAGAGTGTTGTAAGTCCAGGCCTGACAAAATAACAAGGACATCAGGGTTTGCTTCATGCACAACTTCAGCACCCAGTTGCATGTACCTAAGATGGGAATAGAAAATGAAAAATTTCCAATTACATGAGTCACAGTGAAAAGACTTTTCAATACTTTTATTAAAAAAAATCTCTGCGCCTAAGTAACAAACCTGTACCACAAACTGACATTTTGATAGGGACCCCAGAGCTCATTTCTTAAGATCATGCCCACGACATTTTTTGTGTTCCTAAACATTGTCACCATTGTACTGAGGTCATTCAACCATTCTTCTGGGTCAAAGTACTTGTCACCAAAACATCCATTACCATCAGTTCTGCTGCAGCACCATCCTGAGGTTGTCATTTGATTATCAGGTATGACCATAATACTGTTCCTGGCCAAAGCTGACAACACTTCCTAGGTTATTCAATTTTAACCATGTCAGAAGGAATAAATAGTCAGAATGTGTTTATTGTTTGATAGCAAAATTGTTGTTGTGTTTAGTTTCTTTTGATGTTTAATACATATAAACACTTAATATACTCCTGAGCCTATGAGCATCTGTCTTGGTAGATTACTGGGTCAACTGACTAAATAACTAATTGCAAAAAGACAGATAAGTAAGAGATAAATGATATGGATTTAAAAAAGCAGCCCACCTAATGCAACCAGTTGCCATCTATCTTAATCATTAGAACAAATTCTACAAAGAAAGATTTGTTCTAGCTAGAGCATTATAACTTCCAAGGCACCCTCAGTCCCTCATCCTGGACCATCAATTTGGTGACTAGTAGGTATACTGCACATGTTAATAAAACTGGTTTGGAAGAAAACAAAAGTAAAAAAGGAAAGCTATTTAAACATCTAGCGTTCGCTTTTCCTGAAATAGAAAATATGAACATATCTTTCTTGATTACACTTAAGCCCTCAGTTTGTTATTGATTGGTTTTATTAATAAAGAAAAAATGGATATCCTAAGTTTATTTGGTAAAACATTGTGACAAGTTTGTGATGAGATCATCTTATGTCAAAATCCATCATCTGTTTTTACTTCCAAGCTGTTATTTTTTAGTTAAAAATAACAGCATGAACTGCAGTTGTTTAGCTATAAGTCAATTGATCTATCGCATACTATTTCTTCAGAAAATATCATATTTCTGAGGAACCTAGCTGAAATGTTTAAATTTTCCCATGGCATTCCGTAAGAAAAGATTATAAACCATCATGTGCGTCTCGTACAATGTCATCTGCTTTTCTGGCACTCTTATCAGCAAAAAAAGGAAACTAGCGTTTAATGGTAACAAACTGTAAAATTCAGCAATATATTTTTTGAAGACAGGAGCAACAGCTGCCAATTCAATGGTGGTTGTAAGAAAAATACAAGGAATTACTCTTTTCTTAAGACTAGCATTAATAAGTTTTGCCTAACAATGCTAAATCTAAAGAGGCTAGAACAGTAGAACACCGCACAACTCGGACAAATCCATCGAAGAGAAACAGTAGTTACCTTGATTCCTTGAACACATCTATGAGGGCAGGTCAAAGAGTCCAGCCAGGGTCGTTGACACGGATGCCGGCGACGGACTCCCGCATGCCGAGATGCTCCAGCGACCACCGCAGCGGCAGTTTCGCCAGCGTGGAGTTGGTGGGCGAGGTAGGTCGGCCAGGTGAGCCGCACGCTGTTAAACCCCATCGCCGCCGCGCCGCGCCAGGCCCTCCGCGGCCGCGGGCTCCAGGTGTGACGCCCAGTTCGCGCAAGCCAGCTTCACGCGATGCCCATTCGAGCCCACTACCCATCGCGACGAGGTGGAGAGCGGCAGCGCCGGGAGCAAGCCAGAGAGGCGGAGGCGGCAGCGGGAGCAGCCGGAAAAGAGGAAGCCATGGAGGCCAACGAGGCGGATCTGGGCTTTAAAAGGAGGAAGTGTAAGTGTTCCTATGACGGGTGGGACCAAGGAATGGCGGGTCCCAGCTGCAGTGTCACATATGATCTGACACTTGGATAACTAGAGAAACGCGACCGCCGGTTTGTGTGGTTAAGCGGTTAGGCCACAGCGAACTCCAATGGCCACCGCCGTCCTACCTGCGGCGACACTCCCCGCCCCCGCCGCGCCGGCGCTGGCGCCGGAGACACGTATACCCCGCCGAGTGGCGCTCTGCGACGTGCCTCAGCTCCACGCGGCCCTCCTCAAGTCCGGCGCGCTAGCCACCTCGCCCAAATCTTTCCACTCCCTCCTCGAGGCCACCGCGCTCCCGGACCATGGCACCACCCCCGCTCACCTTGCCTACGCGCTCCGCCTGTTCCGCCTAGGTCCCCGCCCGCCTCTCTCCGCGCAGCTGTACAATATCCTCATGCGTGCCTTCCTCCGCGCGGGCCATCCGGAGGACGCCCTCCACCTGTTCGTCGAAATGCTCGACGCCACTGACGTCAACCCAGACCAGCACACCGTTGCCTGCATCCTCAAGTCCTGCTCCAGCATGTGTTCACCGGTTGTAGGGCGCGGCGTCCAGGCGTATGCCGTCAAGCGTGGGCTCGTCGTCGATCGGTTTGTGCTCAACAGCTTGATACACATGTATGCGAGCTGCGGGGATGTCGTGGCGGCGCAGGTGCTGTTCGACACAGTGGAGGAGAAGGGCGTGGTCACGTGGAATGCCATGGTCGCGGGGTACTTCAAGAACGGAAGTTGGAGGAAGGTAGCGGAGATGTTCAAGGGCATGCTTGAGGTTGGGGCACCATTTGACGAGGTCACATTGGTGAGCGTTGCAACAGCTTGTGGCCGAGCAGGGGATGCCAAGCTCGGGAAGTGGATTGGGGAGTATGTGGAGAAGAATGGCATGGTGGGTAACCGGAACTTGGCAACTGCATTGGTGGACATGTATGCCAAGTGTGGTGAGCTTGATGAGGCTCGGAGGCTGTTCGATGGAATGCGGTCGCGCGACGTGGTTGCTTGGAGTGCAATGATCTCTGGGTACACACAGGCAGATCGGTGTCGGGAGGCACTCAATCTTTTCAGTGAGATGCAGTCGACTGAGGTGAGCCCAAATGATGTAACCATGGTCAGTGTGCTCTCTGCTTGTGCTGTACTGGGTGCACTTGAGACGGGGAAGTGGGTGCACTCGTATGTGAGGAGGAAGGGTCTGCCCCTCACCGTTGTTCTTGGCACTGCACTGGTGGACTTCTATGCGAAGTGCGGATGCATCGACAGTGCAGTTGAGGCATTCAAATCAATGCCTCTGAGGAACTCATGGACTTGGACAGCCTTGATAAAGGGCATGGCGAGCAACGGAAGAGGCAGAGAAGCACTGGAGCTCTTCTCATCCATGCGTGAGGCCAATGTTGAGCCCACGGATGTGACATTCATCGGTGTTCTCCTGGCTTGCAGTCACAGCTGCTTAGTTGAGGAGGGTCGCAGGCATTTTATCAGCATGTCCCAGGATTATGGCATCCAGCCAAGGATTGAGCACTACGGCTGTATGGTTGATCTGTTAGGGCGGGCTGGATTGATCGATGAGGCATATCACTTTATCAAAACCATGCCGATTGAGCCAAATGCAATTATTTGGAGGGCACTACTGTCTGCCTGCACAGTGCACAAAAATGTTGATATCGGGGAAGAGGCACTGAAGCAGATTATCCCACTGGACCCCAGTCACAGTGGTGACTACATACTCCTATCAAACATCTATGCATCAGTGGGACGCTGGAAGGATGCAGCAATGATACGAAGGGAAATGGATATGAGAGGGATTGAGAAAATTCCAGGGTGCAGTCTCATTGAGCTGGACGGGACAGTCTTCGAGTTCTTTGCTGAAGACAGTGACCATCCCCAGTTGAGGGAGATATACGAGAAAGTTGAGGAGATGATTAAAAGTATAAAGATGGCTGGGTATATCCCAAATACAGATGATGCGAGACTCGACGTTGATGAAAATGAGAAGGAAGTCTCCGTTTCGCATCACAGTGAGAAGCTGGCCATTGCGTTCGGCCTGATGAAATTGCGACCTGGTGCAACAATTCGGTTGTCGAAGAATCTGAGGGTGTGCGTGGACTGTCACTCTGCCACAAAGTTGATCTCAAAGGTGTACAACAGGGAGATTGTTGTCCGTGACAGGAATATATTTCATCACTTCAAAGATGGTTATTGCTCCTGCAATGATTACTGGTGAGTGGTGATACCACTTCTCTGAATCTCTGTGCTTACCTTTCTTTTATGTAGGAGTATAACACCAGGCATTCGTGATTCATTCATGGGAACAGAGAGTAAACAGTAGCATGTAAATACAACATTGTCGTTCACTGTTTAAGCCAAAATATATTCTAGCAAAATACTTCGAGGGTAACATCTACTGGTGTGAACTGTGTGATTGTCTAATAGACCACATGCTGCCGTGTTGTGCATGAATTCAGAACAAGGATCAACCTCCCGCACTTGAGCTTATCTTTTACACAAAAAATACTGTTTGCATTTGGAACCTCGATATGGTTATCGCAGTACATATTTCAAAGATCAGAGTTGCCAGCATCCTTTTTTTCATCCTCGTTTCTCTTTTCCATGTCATTGACATATTAATCCTGTTATGTTTACTTTAACAAAGAAATTGAAACTTCATTGTTGCTTAATCCTAAATAAAAAATACTTAGTCACTGACTGGTAGGCTCCATACAGAATAAACATGGAACAATGCATTTTTCACTGTATTTTTTATGTTTGTATTGATGAGTTACGATAGATAATGATGGATTAATTAAAGACCGGCCAAGCTTATTCTAAGTTCTTGTAAGAGTTTTACCCTACCGTACTAGGTACTACTCCCTCCGGCACAAAATATAACCCAAAATATAAGGAGCATATGCTTTTATGAAAACCAACATTTGTAGCTTTTGACTGATAATTAAACTGAAAACTACAAGTTTATTATGTATGTCGGATAGTTATATTAATATTTGAATGTTATTGAGATGACTCTCTAGATGATGACTTGGAAAGTAAGTACACAGAGTAAGTTTTAGGGAAGCGGACGAAGATGCTGTTAGCCACCCTAGAGACAAACAACAGAATCACCACCACTGGATAGACCTGGGGCAGTTAGGGCTTGAGCTCCAGGCCACCGGACCTACCTCTAAAACTATATTAAAATTCCATCAAAATGCTATGCAAATTTTTAAATAAATTTAAAATTAGTTTATTTAGCCCTATGCGTTATCAATTGCTAGCTCCGCCACTACAGCAGTGCAGTGTTCATGGCGTCTCTCCAAACTTCTGAGATCCTTGCGTCATGCCTCCTACCCGTCGTCACTATTCTCCTCTTCAAGCAGCTTCTCGCACCGCCTCTCCGTCCCTCCCACGCTCGAGAGGCCTCCCTATCATCGGCAAACCCCACTAGCTCAGTGCTCTCCTGGACCGCTCCCTCACTGCGCTCACCGCCAGGTACACGGTGTCGCTCATGCTGCTCCGCCTTGGCTCCATGCTGACGCTCGGTGAGCCTCTCGAGCCTAGACGGAACAAGGGAGTGAGACAAGCTAGGAGAGGGCGCCGTCGAGGCCACCAAACCGTCAGATCTCGGCTGGGCGGTTTGGATTGAATGACTGCCCTCTACGGTCGGCTCCCCGATTACAAAGGAGCTAGTTCCGAGACCACCAGGGCTCTGTAGCACGCGTCCGCTAAGGTCTGTTGGAGTTAATCTCCATCCATCGAAGCCGATGCCAGGAAGGAACCATCGCGACGCTATAGGGGCACTGCATGCGCCAGCGCCAACGCTGCCAAGGCACGTGCCTGCTCGCTAGGGATGAAAGCGGAGCGGAAAGTTTCCATCCGTTCCGAGAAAAAATGGATACGAAGAGACTTATATGGAAGAGGAAACGGAATTTTGCGGAACGGAAATGGATACAGAATTATTTTTGCGGAAATGGAACCGAAAACGGAACGACGATTTTCACCGAAAACGGATATTCCGACGAAAATTCCGCATTAAAAAAACGGATAGTTTCCGCATTCACTGGCCCATTCATTCTCCTTCTTATCTCATATTCTGAATAGGCCCACGTCGGCCCAGGAAACAACCCATCCAAAATTTGTCCAGCAGTCTAGCACAACGCTGAACCCTAGCCGGCCATCCCCATCCGCCCATCCACATCCCGCTGGCCGCAGCAGCCAGCAGGGCATAGCTGCACGCCGGCCGCCGCCACGGGCCACGGCGCCATCCCTCCAGGGCTAGGCACTCGGCAACAGCCAACAGGAACTCCCCGCCCGGTCGCCCCCTGCTCTGCGCCCACGTGCGGCCGCGCCGCAGCGCTCCCACGCTAGCCCCACTCTGCGCTCCCGCGCCAGCCCCACGCTGCGTCGTCGCTGCCGCGTCGCCGTCGCGCCGTCGCGCCGCCTCTCCCACGCCAGCCCGCGCCGCAGAACGTAGAACTGCAGAAGGGAGCAGGAAGAAAGAAAGAAAGGGGAGGAAGAAAGAGAAGAGGAAGAGAAAAAGAAGGAAAAGGAAGGGAAATAGAAAAGAAAAGAAGAGAAAATATTTTTAAAAAAAATTTAAAAATTGAAAAATTGGGGATTTTTAAGGTTAAAATTCAACATTTTAATGGGGATTTCATTAAGAAAACAAATCTTTTTAAAAAATTTGGAATTCAAGAAAATTCTTAATTCAGAGAATATTCTAGTTAAAATACATCTTACTTTATATATCTCTGCAATACTACACATAATAGAAGAAAATTTGTATTCATAACCTGCATGTTGTATTTGTAAAGTAGAGAAAAAAGAATTTATCATATTTAATGTTTGTATAGACGGTTTTCTTATTGGGATAAATATACGTAACCATACTCGTTTTGATTCGTATTCGTATCCGATAGTATTCATATATATGAGTTGATACTTAGTACTATATATTCCAACATATATTCGATTCGTATCCGTGTCAGTTCCTTATTCAATCTGTATTCTTTTTCGGTACTATTCGCTTTCGTTTTTGTTTTCGAAATATCCACTTTCGTTTTCGTTTTCATTAAAAAAATAAAAAAACGGATATGATAGCAGTTATTTTCGTCCGTTTCTGCTCCGTTTTCGTCTCTATTGCTCACCGCAGCAGCGTCGGCTGCCAAGCGATGCGTCCGCCAGCAGTGAACAGTCCACATCTCTCCTTCATCTATAAATACATGTAAACTGCAATCAATTAAGAGTACTTCTGTTTCTAGCAAATCACTGTGTTCATTCGTTCTTCTCCCAAATCAAAATAAGGTCGAGGGCAGTGACTATTAGCTATGTGTTAGCTGTAGAACTCAACAACGAAAAGGACCATCACACGATCTGGACCTACAATGTGCAAAACTGCAGAAGGGTTGCTATCCTTCGTCCAGTCAATCGACTTGTCGCTGGTGCCTGGGTATAAAGATGGAACATGGAAGTTTTGCAAATGAATGTTCTAGATATGGGTTTTCACAGGGAATGCAGTGGAAATTTGGCCTGATTTGTTTGCACCGAAAGTTTGAAACCACGGAACCTGACGGACCTCGTGCCTTCATAGTTAAGTAACACCAATTTAAGAGGCGTTTAAACGAATCAAGTCGAGTACTATCGGCAATGGCAACGGATATACTACTGGTTTGCCACCATTTTTTTACCATAAAATACTCAAATGTACAATTAATATAACAAAAACTATAAAAGTCCTACAGCAAGAAAATAAATGTAGTGCAAGTAATAGAGTGCATTCTCACGCCAAAATTTCTACAATAATTAACTCATGCAAGTGTAGAGAATTGCCATGTATTAGTCCTATTGCAAAGTGCAGCAATACTGCTACACTGAGAAGCATTAACCAAAAGCATGGCAACTAATACAAAATCAGCCCCTAATTAGCCAACCAAAGCACCAAGAGGAATCAAGACGAAGTTTGTTCGTAGACAGAGAAAGATCAAATAAGTTGTCTGATCCAAGATTACCAACCCCCCTCTCTCTCTCTCTCTCTCTCTCTCTCTCTCTCTCTCTCTCTCTCTCTCATAGAGGACTTCGATGATAAACTGCAGATCAACTTTTACTTGTCCCTTTTGGGTTTTTTCTTCCTTGAAGCGAAGCTACTCGGGCCAACTGCTTCTACTGACAGCCGCTTTGTCCTGCTACATGAAAAAACATATCTTAACCATGATGCATGCACAGATGCACTATTGACTGAAACATGAAAGATGATACCTTGAAGCAATTTCTCTTGTCGCTTCATCATCCTTGTCAGCCATATCATCATCAACGTCGTCACCATCTATAATACAGATACTTTCTAAATTAGACATGGAACATGCCACATTATATAGTGGAAACTTCAATATCATTTCCAGCATTGATTTAGTAAAAGACTATAGTATGGTAATCACAAAATTCAGACGCAGAATAGTATTGAGTAGATCAAATGAAACTACTGGCAGACCTCACATGCATAAATAAGATAAAGGAGCTAACTTTATAAGGCCAATCTAAATGAAGTTTCTGAAAAGAATAATCAGGTAAGAGAAACTCAA
>KE371465.1:0-12363 GCA_000418225.1 Zizania latifolia | reverse complement strand
GGCAGCTGGCAGCGCCGACCTGGCCGTCCGATCGAGCATCGACGGGGGGTTCTCGAGACGGTATCTCGCCGTTTTTTTTTAATTGGAGTTTCAAATTTGCTGGGCTTTAAACTGGGATTTGATTCGTTGTAAATGTGTGTTGCTGGGATTCATGCAGGGCATCTGATATCCTGATCTAGTGATCTCCATCCTTCAGCACTGAAAAACGTGCCAAGGATCGTAGATGATGGGTATGTCCAAAAGCTGACGACTCAAGTAACTTCGAATCTGAACATTCCATTTATAATTTTATAACATTGTCTGATTTTCTTAATATGGTTGTTTGGTCGGGACCTATTATTTACTATCATTTGTCAACAAAAATTATCATATTTGTTTAAGTTAAGGTTATTAATTTTTTTATCATACCTTAGCAAGCTTTAAAAAAATCTTGTCACACTTTTTCAAGTTATTAACATGTGGGATTGAAGAAAATCTTGTCATAATTGTGACAACAACAAAATATCTACCAAATTAATCAAAATTGTATAACCTTAATTATGACAAAGTGTGACTGGCAATCAAATAGCCCTTAAGACAATTTGGTTCAACCTAAAATCATTGTTTAATGGTAAAAATTATAATAATTTAGAGAAAGATATAAGTTGTTTGCTAACTTAGATTATGTTTGGATAAAATGCTATAATGTCCTTAAAATTAAGGGTTCATATAGAGAGGATAGGATTTAAGTATAAGATTATAATGGAAAATTTCTAATAGATATTTTAGTATTTTTATATCAATAAGCTCAAAAAAATTAAGTTCCATCATCTTATTAGATTATTATAATATAAATTATATATTATAATGATTTGACTATTTGTTTACACTTTTAATTAATAATCTGAAACAAATATGGCATTACTATGAGAGATATTCTGCAATGAAGGTTTTATGGTACAAATGTTACAACAAGCTTTTTTCAAGAAGTTAAAGAGATAAAAGCAAAGTTAACCTGTAGTGCTTTTGTATGTATTCAACATCCGAATAGAAGAATGCTCAGTTGCCAAATCACAACAGAATAGGCATATTTCGGAAGAACTTTGTCAACGGCGCTAACCAAACTAATATCTTGCTCTGTCTTGCGGCAAAGAAGAGAGGTGCAAATCCACTACGAGAAGAATATCTTCTTTCTATCCTGATGAAACAGCGCCTAGAATGATCTCGTGGTTTTCCTTCTCTCTTTCGTTTTCATCGTCTCACCTGCTGTTTCTTCCCATCAAACTCCTTTGTCCCTTTCACCGGCAACTTGCAGAGGCTCAGAATCCAGTGCAGATGCGCAGTGCAACTGCTAGCCTGCTACACAGCTCTAGAATCCTGCAGCTCTGAAGAACTGGGTGCCGTTTTGTAACAGACCCTGGAAGCTGCAGTGAATCACATCAGCTTACCCCCAAGAACATTCTGAGTCCATCATGCCACCAGCTTTCCACGGATGTGTGGAACTAACCAAGAACAAAAAGAAGGCGAGAAAGACAGGAGGCTAACCGATCGCCGATCGCCGGCAGGTAAAGCCGTGTAAAGATGTTAACACATTGTCAAAAAAGAACTCGTTTTTCAGATGAAGTCCCGTTCGATATTGCGATGCGTGTCAGATTCTTCTTTAGTTGTGCTCCAATCAACGTCGCCTTGTGTTAACACATCGTCAAAAAGAACTCGTTTTTCAGATGAAGTCCCGTTCGATATTGCGATGCGTACGTGTCAGATTCTTCTTTAGTCGTGCTCCAATCAACGTCGCCTTCCTCGCGCTGCCTACTGCGTGGAAATCAACGAGATGGTGTTCGAGCAAAAGACCAGTAGACTGTAGACCACCGCTCGCCGCGACGCAATCTGCGAGCCGCACCCAGACTGAAAGTCAAGCGGAGAGGAAGCCCCCAGAGGCCCAAAGACGCGAGCTTTCGCCGGCGGCAAAAACAAATGCTCAGAACCGGCTGAATGGCGCCGACGTCGGCAGCAGATTTCTCCCGAATACCGCCTGTGGCTCAGCCGCACGCCGTTTCCAACTCGAGATCAGGGCCACTAGCTGATGTGCAATATCTGAAGAAAATGGTTGTTTTCTGCCGAGCGACGCGTCGCTGAAATCGACGTCGCGATTAAAAACTCGCAATGCCTGAAGCTCTGATGAAGCCATGAAAAGGCAGACGTAGTTTCAGACTTCTTGCCAGGGCCCGGCCGCCAATCCACCGCATTGAGATTCTCTCACATCAATGGATACGTGATGTTGAGACTGTCACATAAATCTGATAGTGTTATGACCTATATATTAGTGACAATGTCACGATGATGTTGATGTCAGAGAAACTGTTTTCCAATTTGTCATGGACGATGATATAATTGCGCTCTGTATGTGGTATACATGTCTCTTGTCTGAATGCCATGCATGATATAATCAGTAATTCGGTAGTAGATCCTCTGAAATCTGACAGATATCTCCAGGAGAAGACAATCTTTTGAGATAAAATGGTTCACTATATATAAACATTCTATCAGGACGACTAGATTGTGATGGTACATAGGCGCAATATAGCTTCACTCTGAAATATTGCAAGTTAAGTATGCTTTTGGAGCTATTTTACACTTTGACAATGTAATAACTTCTAGATTATTTGGTTAGTTAAATGGAAGACATAAGTTAGAATATTACTCTTTAAAACTGCCCACATATCCATTTGTGTATTTACGTTCTTATTGATAAAATACAGTAACACTTAACCAAAATTGGTACAATACAGTTAACACTGTCAAGTCCTCCACTATTTACAAACGGAGAGGCTATGGAATTTCAATGATTCTTTGCGTTGCCAACTATCTACTTTTAGCCAAACCAAATATACCGTTTCAACAAGCTTGTCTTTGAATACACGTTCCTCGCCATGATAATAACTTAACCAAACTTAAGTAGACAAAAATTTCGTAAATATAAACATATGTTGAACACATGACTTGTATACCAGTCATTCATTGTGGACTAGCTAATCATTTTTTTTATAGGATCTGTTTAGGAACTAGATTCTAATAAACAATTGATAAATATCAGTTAAAATACAGAGAAGTTGATATTTTTTAATTTGTATATATTACTTTGTTTTAAAATTTTATCTCCTGAATTTTACGATATACAAAAAATGGACAATTCAGATGAGCTAAAATTTTTAAAAGCAACTTCTTCCAAGCTCAATTAGAGCGAGGTAACATATGCCGCATCCACTCCAGCTGTATCCGCAAGCTACCGATGAGGGCCTCGACGTCAAAAAGCACAATGGTTCGTTTGTGAAAACAGCGAAATCAGTAGAAACTTTCTAGCTGCCTGAGCTCCACAACTCTCTTGGTCCCGTCACTGCTACGCAGATTAGATGTCTATCCCATAATTCTCTCTTCTTTAGAAAACTATATAACACATATCTATACACTTAGATAATAATTAAGCTGCGTAGGGGTTTGTTAAATGCTGGTCAGTGTAGCGGCATGACTTAGGCTCGTTTAGAACAACTTATTGTTAGCTTATGTCTAAAGTGGAAGCGTGTCATGTGTCAAATAAAAATATATAGTCCGCTTAATAATCATAATAACATAACTAATAATAATAATTAACAATAATATTCAATAATCATGATTATATTGTAATCAAGGTAAGCCAATCCGAGTTGAAATCTACCATTTCTAGACGTCACGGAGGAGTTTGGTTGGGCTGAATCTGATTCGTATGGGAACCTACTGACAACAAGAACATTACCCACATTTTGTTTTAGATGAGTTATAATTGGATATCACGAGACCTGCTATGGGCCTAATATTTAGGTGATAATGGCCCGATCCAAGGTAAGGGTTGCATGTGTGATGGGAATTGGGAATTGGGAATTGGGAATTGGGAAGGGTTCTAAATGAGCAAGGTTCTTGCACCGCAATTTTCTCCAAATTAAAGGACCGAAATGAAAATGCAATCTGGCCCAGCCCATGGGTCCAGCCCATGGGCCCAGCAACGGATGTCATCGGTGGAAAGCGAATGACCGGTCTTTTCAGCCAGCTGCCAGGCCGTCGTCACCCACCTCGTCGCCCGGAGAAACCTCGCCGAACTCCTCCGGGCAGAAGCTTCCCCAAAATCATCCCATCGCGGCAATGGCCCCCGGCACCGATGCCGCGAAGCTCTCCGTCTCCGGCGCGGCCCTGGCTGCGCTCCTCAGCTGCTGCGGGGCCGCTGACGGTGACTGCGACGGGCTCCTCTTCGGCCGCGCCACCCGGGCCCCCGCGGCTCCCCCCTCCTTCTACGACGATGACCAGGCGCCCGCTTCCTCCGGCCCCTCGCTCTCCATCTCCGTCGCTGGCCACGTGTCGGTCGCGCAACCCTCCTCCCTCGTTGATCCGCTTGGCCGCTTCCGATCTTACTTCCCCGATTCATCCGCCGCCGTCGGCTTCTTCTCCTCCCGCCGCCGCGCGCCGCTCCGCCCCTCCATGCGCGAGGACGCCCTCGCTCGCTCCCTCTCGAAAACCCTGGCACTCACCCAACCCCTCGTCTTCCTACTCATAGCGCCCCCCTCCTCTACCAACCTCTCCGTTCACTCGTTCGACTACCGTGCGTTCCTCCTCGTTGACTCCCGCCTTGTCCCCACCTCCCTCCACGTCGTCAACGTCGGCCAGGGATTCCGGGAGCAGTACCATGCCTTCGCAGCGGAGTCACCGATGCCATGGCTGCCTCAACAGCCTGTAAAGCAGGGATACAACATTGGTGAGCAGAAAGTAATGGATGGGATGGTGGAAGGGTTTGGGCTGGAGAGGGTAGGGGCGATGGTGACCTCGGCCGCCGGGCAAGCGACCGATATGGAGGAGATGTACGCTGGGATGCTAAGGCGGCTGGAGGGGCTTGCTCGGCAGGTTGAGAAGAGCAATGAACGCGTGCTGGATCAGGTGATTGTTGGATCCTGAGTTTTGTGTTTTCAGATTTTACCTTGTTGTGGTTCTGTTGAACTGTTCTTGTGAATATGGACAGATGAATTGCTACTGTGTCAATTGTCAAGTTAAATTGAAACAGCATTTTTGTTCCACGAATTATGTATTATTTTATATTTTATTCACATCATAATCGAAGGAACGATTGAACAACTTTGCATTTAGGAGAGTTCTCTCGTCATGGTTTCTGAAGAACTCATTTTTCGCTTAGGACAGTAGTATTGCGGTATTGCGTCCTGAAATTAATTTCCTTCTTCAAGGTCTGTGTTTGCTTATGGAAGCCAGAATTTATTCTTCAGACAAATCTTCCTTTCCTATTTCAGTTAAGTGCATGTAAACTGCATAAATTATGTAGTTTCTGTCTCAAAATTTAAAATGCATGACTATGTGTGATTGCATTGCATATATGCATGCCCACGCCCACATGGATTGGGTACTGCATGTAAGTTTATTTCATTGCGGAATTTATGGCACTTCTCTGCAATATGCCAATATGGCATTGCCCAGTGTCCACTTCAATAAATTTTGCAAAATAAGATTTAGCCAGGATGAACCGGGATCTCCAGAGGCTGAGATGAAGTGATATACGGAAAGGTGGAGCAGGTCCTGAGACCAGCTGTGCAAAATCCTGGTGGCTAAGTGAGGTTTAAATAGTTAATATGGCATTCACCAAACATCCTTTTAGAACACTCATTTCTGGTGTAACGGTGTTCCACGTTATTCTGTCATGACTACAAGTGTGGTGATTTGAGTTGTCATAAGTCAAACAAGGTGGTGAGCTCTTTCTCTGGATTACCATTGTTATCTGGGAGATGGAAGAGAATGTAGTTGAGTTTAAGTCCAGAACCAAGTCTGAGTAGCTACATGTACAATCCATGCTCTTTGGTCTTTGCTTTGGTCCTAGTTTGAAAGAAAGATGCTGTGTATTACTGTATTAGATATGGCTTCATCAGTTGTCTCTGTATGCGCATGTGACTGAGCTACCGAATATTGTAATTCAAATTTAACAGTGTGCATCTTATCTTATGTTATTATTGTCTTCTTTTTTGTTGTTATCACTACCATTTCATGCTTGGCTACACATTTTCCAAGAACTGCCTTTAGATGTCATACTGTTGGTAGCAACTAGCTCGTTGTTTTAATGTGGTTTTCTGATCTGTGTTGTTCTGATGTTGTTTTGTAGGAAAAACATAATTCTTTGCTAAGGAAAAAAATTGCCGGATTAAAATAAGGACAGTGATTGTTTTCAGCAAGGTATATTCTGACTTACTCTGTTACATCTTCTGATATGATTAAGGTAACAATGTTCTGTTTGTTCCTTCGAAATCGCTATGCTATCTTGACTGCCCATTTCTTTGCACTCTTCCTTACAGATATCTATTACTTCATTGTTAGCGTAATTATTATATAGAATTAATCGCTTGATAAAGTATGATCATCTGTATGCATCTGACAGTTTAAAATCCATCAAAAGGGAATTGCCTCTGCTGTACTTGCTACCAGTAAATGAGTATTTTTTGCTGTTATGGCATATATGCAGTAAGGAGCTTGAATAAAATATCAAGGTGCCCAAAATACTACTGCAATGTTGTACAATTTATAGACATCAAAGAGTTGTTACAAAACACGACTAAGCAAGATCTACATATAACAATTCTAAAACAAAGGCTTCTATACTGAAGTACAACTTGACATTACTACTACTTATCATCTTTCTTCATAATATTCGTACATTATATACTTTTATCGTAGTGACTAGGTATAGTATAATCCAATATGACAACCAGTACACATTAAGTATCTCTAAAATAGACTGAATCAATTAAGCACAGAAAGCATTAACAAGAAAATGCACCTGGTTATGTACCGGACATGGAGTACTGATAATAAAATGGGGTAGGGTGGGGTGTGGCCCATGCTGGCTGCCACACTAGTAGAAGCTCTGACCCTAAGTATACACCACTTTAGGAATTATAGTTTTTTTAGTTTGTATTTTTTTTTCTGTGAGCTGATGTAACTGAAGCTAGTTGCTGCCCACCTGTCCCCATAAGAGACCTTATATGTGATCATGTATCCTCTCCAACACAATATTGATCGCAAGGTTCCATTTGAATTTTGCTGCTGTGCAACATTACCAAAGGTGTTCGCGGATAGGTATCTATCACTACACGCTGACCACTATTCGCCTTTTTTTCTAGTGTGCATTGGCTGTAAGAAAAGTTCGGAGCTAGGAGCCTTGGACTTGTTTCGAGCTGAAGAAGCTGCTATCAAGGCTGTGACTATCATGTACGCCCGTTCTTCATTGCAAACAAATTCCATGGTAGAAACCAAGGTAGAAATTGTGAAAACAGTTGTGTAAATCTAAAAGACGAGGCGCGCTGTTATTCCGGAACTGTAATCTCGATGGCCGAAGCGCACTCTCTGTATTTTCTGGCATGCCGCGAAGTAGACTTCATTCAATAGCCTCTCTGTTCTGTACTTTGCCACCCTCCTCTGACGCTCGCATTTGATGGCAATGGTATTGGTCGCTACATTCGCTGAACACAAATATTCCTCTGAATCAAAGCTCAGCGGATATGATGACACCGTTATTTGGTATTCGGCCCTGTTTAGGGAGCTAAAGATTGTGATAGTGAAGATTGCGACAAAAAATTAGAGAAGTTAAGGTTCATGTTTTGTATATTAGTTTATTTTTAGATTTTGTAGTTGAGTTTTACAATCTGTACGAAGAATTTTAGCTATAGCCACCAAAATATTTCTAAACATGGCCTTCGATTGTTCTCTTAATTGCAGACTTATATTATGCATGTTGGACCTGAAATGTATAGACAAATGGAAGAAACTCATACCAATTTATCTCTTACAAAATACACGGAACAACCATAAAATCCCCCTTTTTGGGGGCCAGTTGCCAGGGAGTCATCGATGTTCTTGTGAAAGAAGGTTAACTTCAAGATGCCATTTTCAAATACAGAACAACCGAAGGACCAGACCGCAAAATTCAACTTAAGAATACATCTCCGCCTTCCCTTTCTCCTCCCTCTCCAAGTCTCCCGGTCTCCTCCCTCCTCCCTCCTCCCTTCCCGGTTGCCCGCCTCCGCCTCCCCGATCGCAATTCGCGCCCGCCCCTCCTCCCCAGACTTCCCATGGCGCGGCGATCCGCCCCTCTCCTCCGCCGCCTCGTATCCTCCCCGGCGCCGGCCACCTCGGCTCCTCTCCCTGGCCACGGCGGCGCGCGCCGCACGGTGACCTACATGCCCCGGCCCGGGGACGGCAATCCGCGTGCCGTCACGCTCATACCGGGCGACGGAATTGGGCCACTAGTTACCGGTGCCGTGCAGCAGGTGATGGAGGTGATGCACGCGCCGGTCTACTTTGAGACCTACGAGGTCCGCGGCGACATGCCCACCGTGCCGCCGGCCGTCATCGAGTCCATACGCCGCAACAAGGTCTGCCTTAAGGGGGGCCTCGCCACCCCCGTAGGAGGTGGCGTCTCCTCCCTCAACATGCAGCTCCGCAAGGAGCTCGACCTCTACGCCTCGCTCGTCAACTGCTCCAACTTCCCCGGATTGCCCACCAGGCACCAGGACGTCGACATCGTCGTCATCAGGGAGAACACCGAGGGCGAGTACTCGGGGCTCGAGCACGAGGTCGTGCCCGGCGTTGTCGAGAGCCTAAAGGTATGGCCAATCGCGTGCGCGCGTTGCTCTGTGTTGGTTGGAGGATCGCCACCATGGCACCATGCATTGATTGACCTTTGATGTGAGCCTTTGTGATGCTATTCTGCAATGTTTTTGACGAAATTTCTGGTACAGGCCACACGGTTGGTATATTTGCAGATCATGGTGTGCAGAGAAACTATCCTATTGCAAAACTGCCACACTTTGACCATATTATTTATTATTTATGGGATTTCAGTATTTCACTAGATTATTAGCTCGATTGTGTTATACAGATAAGGCTGAAGTTGAGTTATATCTGCAATTTCTGGTTAAGGAGGCTCATAGAAACACCAATATTTAGTCTGCAGAACTGTGATCCTATTAAGGATGATGTGTGTTAACTCTTCGATATATATTTGTATCTGACGTTTGGCATCTGCTTTGGTTGTCCTGATTGTCCAATCTTTAGATGTGGATTAGCAGGGCTTTTATCAATACAGATAGGTTTAATTAAACTCATGGTTTGTTGTTTGCCTGGTTAAGGATTGGGTAATACAAAGTATGAATTTGAGTACGCATTTTGTTTCCTTGAAAATTGGAATATTATGTGCATGTTGACTCAGTTGTAAAACGTGCTAGTTTAGTTCCTGATTTGTGTATTCTGCATCAAACACTGGCATTTTGAATAATGTAAGAATTTGATTATTTGACCAGACTTATGTGACATGTCATGAGGTCAGTTTCGTGGATTTGGGATTTGAGTAACGGGTTATAGAAAATAGGTAAACTAATGGATGAGATTTATTGATCTGGGTGCATGGGTTTGTCAGATATGTGCTCAAAGCAGCAATTTTCCCCTTTTCTCTAATTTGAACCTTTTAACAGTTTTCTCTTATATGTCATAGTGCCACATGACTGTCAATGAAATGAAATGCACTTGTGCTTTTTTTCTTTCAGTTAGTTATCTGTGTTTATTTTCCATCTTTCTCTCACTGACTGTCTTTTGTTAGGTGATAACGAAGTTTTGCTCTGAGAGGATTGCCAAATATGCTTTTGAGTATGCTTACCTTAACAACCGAAAGAAAGTCACAGCAGTGCATAAGGCAAACATCATGAAGCTTGCTGATGGTTTATTCTTGGAGTCTTGCCGTGAGATTGCCTCAAAATATCCTGGTATTCAGTATAATGAGATCATTGTTGACAACTGCTGTATGCAACTTGTTGCAAAGCCTGAGCAGTTTGATGTTATGGTATGCATCTACATTCTTTTCTTCTTCACTTCATATCACTGCTTGGAACATAACTGTCTGTTCAGTACTTCGCTGAGTTTCATGTCATGTGCTTTGGTGTTTGTAATGCAAGTCAAACATCTGTTTTTATTGTTCTATTTGTTTTATGTTTGAAGAACAAATGTAATACTTCCTCAGAAAGTATGTTTCTGAACAAGGAAGCTTATGAGAATTTATTGTAGAGGCTGTGATTTAGCATTGCTAGAAGATAATTTCTTGTATTTGTGAAGCATGCTTGTAAAAATTTTAGCAACTAGTTTGTGACATTAAATTTTTCCTTGTGGTCCGAGATAGTAATGGTTCTAATGAGGCATGTTTGATGTTTTATCTTGCCCCCAGGTTAAAATTCCTTCAGTCATTTATATTACAAAATGAGAGTTGTGTATCATCCTACTGTTTATTTTCTCCTGTTTCCTTATCTACAAATTTTACCTATTTGTTTAAAATTTGAAAAACAAACTGAGAAATTTAAATGTCCTGCACAACATCAGAAAAAAATAGGAATGATTTGGTTTAGCATCATCTTTATGGGAGGAGAAAAGGAAGGTGGAAACATTCCTCAACAATGCGAAAATATAGATAGTTTAGTTGTTTTAAAGGAATGGGAGTACACAGTTTTGAGAATTTATAGCATTTCTAACCAGCTAATGATAAGTAAGTGTTGCAAGCATGCAGCTATAGACAGTACTATACTACTAAGCTTAACTGTAAAGCATGTTTGCTGAGAACAGCTGTTAACTTCACATTCAATTTATTTTATTTGTTTTCTCATTCCGTCCACAGGATAAGTTCCTGAATCCTGGATTTTCCCAATTGATTCCTTGTTAAGTATCCCTTTGTAATTCCTGCAGTATTTCTAACTTGCTTTCCTTTGATAATTTTTGTAGGTTACACCTAACCTTTATGGCAACTTGGTTGCTAACACGGCTGCAGGTATTGCTGGAGGGACAGGTGTCATGCCTGGAGGTATGATCTATTTTACCTGACCAATGCAGCTGTCTAGATGTTTGTAGTCCATTCATGAATGTAGCTTTCATCAGTTCTCTTGGAACAATTACATAAAATTTGCTTGTTGGCATCAGGTGTCACCCATTTTACATGTTTGGGCCACCCATTGGTTCATTTTTGTAAACCAGAATAAGTTTGACATTGTTTGTTAATCCTTTTTATTCTCCCATCCTGTTGTAGGTAATGTGGGTCAAGACCACGCTGTCTTTGAGCAAGGTGCTTCTGCAGGAAATGTCGGAAACGAGAATATTTTAGAGCAGAAGAAAGCAAACCCTGTTGCCCTGCTTCTATCATCGGCCATGATGCTGAGGCATTTGCAGTTCCCGTCATTTGCCGATCGGCTGGAAACGGCGGTGAAGCGTGTTATTGCAGAAGGCAAGTACAGAACAAAGGACCTGGGCGGCATCAGCACCACCCAAGAAGTTACTGATGCAGTAATTGCCAATCTGGATTAGACACCAGAGGCACGCCAGATAAATTGATTCTTTGGGGTTGGGGGGACTAGTTCATTAGTCCCGACTTCGGAGTAATTTTTGTTCTGTATAGAGTTTAGACCATCCATTTGTATGATCGTGAGGCGTCTTGTTTCTGGTTCTGTTTCACAAATAATTCAGGAACCCAAGAGGATTATTCCTCACACGATACATTGTAACAGGGTAAGTAAAACACGTTTTGTTCCAAAGGGAAATGCTGGCAGCCTTAATCCCCTTCACTAAAATGACATGATTTGAGAGTTGATTCTCAGCCCTCAGCCTTGGTTGTCTCTCCATGGGACCTGAATCTGTTCTTTTGATTATCATCTGATTTTTTCAGTGCTATCAGCAACTGGAACATTTACTTTGCAATGTCCTGAACTTTTGGTCCTGTAAGTCAGTAACTTGGACCGGACATGCAGCGTGCTATCAAACTAACTTCTGGATATTTTGGGCATGTACATGATCTATCTGTTGAAATGTAGACTTCAATGGAAACAAACAACCAAAGTAGAGAGTGAACTCATGGAATGAACACAAAGGAAACCAGTAATCTTTATTCATTGATCAATGGGTCTTTATATATACATGATTGGGGTGGTAGTTTATGTTTAAAAAGTGTCTTTCAATAGACACCTATTGAATATATAACTGCTAATATCAGTACTATTCTGACATTTGATCATTTAGATCTTATTTGGAACTGCTTCACTCCACTCTATGAAATCCTCCTATAATTAGATCTTGAGTGGAATTGTAGCTCTACTGTAGAGTAGCTGTATTGTTTGGCTTGTGTCATGTGGGGCCGGCACTTCCAGCGCCGGGCCCAGCCCAAAGAGGGCGCAAGGCCCAGTAAGGCAGGATCGGCCGGCCCATGAAGGAATTAGAGTTCAAGTTATTTAAAGAGTTAGATTTAGTTAAAGAATTAGATCCCTTGTTAGTTAAGAGTTT
>KE371464.1:21140-33008 GCA_000418225.1 Zizania latifolia | reverse complement strand
CGGGCCAGGCCTAGGTTGTGACCTGAGGTCACGGGGAGGGCTGGGCCTGCGCTGCATTCAGTGAATGGGCCACTTTCTTTTTTCTAATTTTCTCAATTTCCGAATTATTTTTCTATTTCTGAAAATTAGAAATTGGCTCAAAATTAAGAAATAATTAAGTTTAGCTATGGGTAAAATTTTGATAAAATTAGTTATGACTCAGTTGCAATTTTCTGAATTTTTTGAATTTTTTTGTTAATTTTCTGATAATCTTCTGATTAAATTTGATCTAGAGAGAAGATTTAATTGGAAAAATAAATTATTAAGAATTATAATTAAGATTAAGTGCAGAAATTTTGCCACTGTTTTATTAATGTCAGAATTTTCTTTAAGTATTTCGCTGTATTTTTACCCTGATTTAGATATTTTCTGTTCATCCACTTCTATTTAGCATTATTTATTTTACTAATTAAATTGGAACCAACAGGAAAATTTGATTAGGAGAATAAATAATTTTGGTTGATGTAATAATTTTATCTACTGACCAACATTGTTGATAAAATTGTTATGACTAAATTAAGTTAATTTTATTTTTGCCCAACGGTGATGTAGAATTAATTTTCCCCTTAAGCATGTTACACGTACAAATTTGTCCAACGTTGAATTAATTCATGTACTATTTTTTCTACCGAATTAATCCATTTTTGTTGATGGTTCCTTATCAGGCAACATGCTTAGTCAACTCTCATCCATTGAACCCCTCAATAGAGATAACTATGGTTCTTGGCGAGAGAACATTGAGATAGCGCGTGCTTTATGGGACCTTGATCTTGCACTTACGCATGACTGTCCCGTTGAGCCTATGGAGCCCATGATCCATGATGGTAAGAGTCAGGAGGTTTTCACTACTAGGTGACGGGACTTTGCTGAGGTAAGAATGAAGTATGACATCGATCGTACTAAGTGGGATCAGTCAAACCGTAAGTGTCTCATGGTCATTAAGAGCTCCATCATGGAGGCTATAAGGGGAGCAATCCCACCCTGTGAGACTGCTAAGGAGTACCTTAAGAAGGTGGAGAGCCAGTTTACTGGCTCTTCAAAGGCATACGCAAGCACTCTTATTAAGAAGCTTGTGACAGAAAAGTACAATGGTGGTGGGGTAAGAGAGCACATTTTGAGAATGAGCAACATGGCCTCCATGCTCAAGCCAATGGACATGGGGCTCAAGGATGATTTTGTTGTTCATTTGATCATGGTGTCACTGCCTAAGGATTTTGAGACTTTTGTCATTAACTATAACTCACAGCCTGAGCGTTGAAGCATTGAGAAACTGATGTCCTCATGTGTGCAAGAGGAGGAGAGGATTAAGAAAGCACGTGGTGACTCAGTTAACCATGTGAAGCAAAATAATAATAAGAAGAATTATTCTAATAATTCTCCTAAATCTAAGAATCATTATACGGATTATTCCAATGATTCTAAGACCTCCTCTTCCAAACCACATGGTAAGGCTCCTATGAAGGAACACGACGTCCCGAAGGGCGTTTGCAGGCATTGCAAGAAGAAGGGACACCACATGAAAGATTGTGTAGAGTTTCTCAAGTGAATGAATAGAAATGGTAAGGATGAAATTACATTCATAGATGAATCTTTGTATTTAGAATATTCAAGTTTTACTTGGTGGATTGACTCAGGTGCAACTGTTTATGTTGCAAATTTTTTATAGAGATTCGCTACGACGAGAACATTACCGAGAAGAGAAGGAACAATTAGAGTCGCAAACGGCATCAAAGCAGAAGTTAAAGCCTTTGGAGAACTCCCATTAGAAATAAACAATGGCTTTGTAATCTATCTGCATGATGTTCTTTATGTGCCTTCCACGAGAAGGAATTTGATTTCAGTCTCTTGTTTAGATAATAATGGATTTTATTACCATTTTGGCAATAAACAATGTTCGATTATATTTGATAATAATATTGTTAGTCTTGCTCTTCAGCATGACAAACTTTATTTACTTTCTTTGAATGAGACTGTGAATGTTGTAAGTACTAAGAATGTCTCTTTATCTATAAATAAGAATAAGCGCAAAAGAATTGATGACGTATCTTCGAAATTATGGCACTGTCGTTTAGGGCACATTTCGAGGGGGGGATTGAATGTTTAGTTAAGGAATCAATTCTTCCGCCATTAGAATTTTCAGATTTTGAGCAATGTATCGATTGCATTAAAGGCAAATACGTTAAGCAAATTAAGAAAGATTTAAAGCGAAGCGCAGGAACTTTGGAAATAATTCACACGGATATTTGCTGTCCGTTTCCTGTGACATCTGTAGATGGTTATGACTCATTCATAATATTTACAGACGATTATTCGCGCTATGGTTATATTTATCCGATTAAAGAGTGATTAGAAGCTCTGGATAAATTTAAGATATTTAAGGCTGAAGTAGAGAATCAACATGATCTAAAGATTAAAATAGTGAGATCCGACCGTGGGGGGAGTACTACGGTCGTCATATCCCTTATGGCCAAATTCTCGGACCTTTTGCAAGGCTTTTCCAAGAAAATGGCATAGTTACCCAATATTCTACACCGGGCGAACCACAGCAAAACGGAGTGGCAGAAGGGCGCAATCGCACCTTAATGGATATGGTAAGAAGCATGCTAAGTTATTCCACTCTGCCGATTAATTTATGGATGGAGGCGTTAAAAACCACCATTCATATTCTTAATCGGGTCCCTAGTAAATCGGTGTCTAAAACGCCGTATGAATTATGGACTGTTCGAAAGCCTTCATTTAATTATCTACGTGTATGGGGCTATCCTGCTGATGCTAAGGTATTTAATCCAAATATTAGTAAATTAGACTCTAAGATAGTAAGTTGCCATTTTATTGGCTATCTAGATAAATCTAAGGGTTTTCGTTTCTATTGTCCTGACTGACATACTAAGTTTGTAGAAACGAGACACACGGTCTTTTTAGAAGACGCGATGATCAGGGGAGCACGGTGCTATGAGAGATTAGCCTTGAAGAGAAGCGGGTCTACGTACCCACTCCTATGATTTAAGAGCCAATTTTTCATGTGTCTGTGGTAGAACCAAATTATCTAGCACCTATAGTTGGATCTTCATCAGCAACACCTAATGTTCATGAGGCTCCTGTTATTCAGGAACCTGAAGTTCCAAATGTTGTTAATGAAGAAGAAGAAGAACAACCCCAACACTTAGAAAATGATACGCCAAACCAAGAGAACATCAGAAGATTACAAAGAGTGAGAATGTCAGCTATTCCTGATGATTATGAGGTTTATATGAGTGAAGAAATTTAAATGGAGGGCAATCCCGCCTCTTTTGAAGAAGACATGAGAAGTCCACACTCATCCAAATGGCTAGAAGCTATGAAGGATGAGATGAGGTCTATGAGTACTAATAAAGTTTGGAAACTAGAAGAAATTCCTAAAGAAGCCAAAACAGTGGGTTGTAAATGGGTCTACAAAATTAAACGTGACTCCAAAGGGAATATCGACAGATTTAAGGTAAGACTTGTGGCGAAAGGCTTCACTCAAAGAGAAGGATAGATTATAATGAAACATTTTCACCTATTTCATCTAAGGATTCATTCAGAATCATTATGGCATTAGTGGCACATTATGACTTAGAATTGCATCAGATAGATGTAAAGACGGCATTTCTCAATGTGGATTTATATGAGAATATCTATATGGCACAACCTAAGGGCTTTGTCATAGAAGCGAAAGAAAATTTGGGATACCATTTAACTAAGTCCATTTATGGATTAAAACAAGCCTCCAGACAATGGTATCTCAAATTTGATGAAACCATAAGAAAATTTGGGTTTAAGGAAAATGAAGAGGTCAACTGTATTTATGCTAAGTTTAAGAATGAAAAATTTATTTTCCTCATTTTATATGTGGATGACATCTTGCTTGCAAGTAGCAATGTCAGTCTACTATTGGAAACTAAGAGCTTATTGTCCTCACATTTTGATATGAATGATCTAGGTGAAGCTTCCTATGTATTGGGAATTGAGATTCACCGGGATAGAAATAAAGGGGTATTAGGATTATCGCACAAGACATATTTAGAAAAGATTCTAAGAAAATATAGTATGCATGCATGTAAGCTTACGCCTGCTTCGATAGTCAAGGGTGATAAGTTTGGAAATTTTCAATGTCTCAGGAACCAATATGAGATCGATCAAATGAAATCGGTTTCATATGCTTCTGCTGTCGGAAGCTTGATGTATGCTCAAGTTTGTACTCGCCCTGACTTAGCTTTTGCTACCGAGATACTTAGCAGATATCAAAAAAATCTAGGCATAGATCACTAAAATAGAGTTAAGAAAGCCTTGCGATATATACAAGGCACAAAAGGCCTAATGCTAACATATAAAAGATCAGATACTCTTGAAATAGTGGGTTATTCAGATTCAGATTTTGTGGGATGTGTAGATACTGAGAAGTCCACGTCAGGTTACATCTTCAAACTCGCAAATGGAGCTATATCGTGGAAAAGCTCCAAACAGACTGTCAGTGCATCTTTAGCGATGTATACTGAGTTTGTAGCATGTTATGAGGCCACCAGACATGCATTATGGTTTAAGAAATTTGTATCCGGTCTTAGAGTGGTCGACAGCATTGATAGACCACTTAAGTTATACTGCGACAATGAGCCAGCAGTATTATACTCCCATAACAACAAGAAGAGTGGTGCTGCCAAATAAATCAACATTAAGTACTATGTTGTTAAGGAGAAAATCCAAGATCAAACTATTAGTCTTGAGAATATAAGTACCAAACAAATGCTTGCGGATCTGCTCACTAAATGCTTACCACCTAATGTGTTCAGAGAACACTTAGCCATCATGGGTTTAAAGGAAAGCCTATAATCTATGGATACTAAGGACCCAAAATAAGTTAAGAATATATTTTAGAATGGAAAGATGCATTGTAGTTGATAAATCCTGTAGTGTGTATCTGACTATTATGACGCAACATACTCTATGTATTGATCTATGATGGAACATGTACTCAGTTAAGTTTAAGTTAAGAATTAAGATTGAGATCTAGGGGAAGAATGTTGGTTAAGATCTCTCGGAGGAGAGAGAGACCGAGTCCCTCTCCTCCCCCCGTCTATCTCGCGCCTTGATCGGGGGCGCCCAACCGATTATGATTGAGGGGCCCCCGTCGCACAGCGCTATATAAAAGGAGGAGGAGGCCGAGGCACGCGAACGTTTTGTTGTTCGTCGTGCCCGCACTCCATCCTAAAAGCCCTAATGTGATCCGATCATTGCCGGCGCTGAAGCAGCGGGAAATTTCCTCACTGCACCGACACCCTCACCACACCCGACTCCATGGCCTCGTCATCAAGCAAACCCGAAGGTACTAGCCCTCTTCCCGTATCAGCCCTATGGGTCAAATTCTTCTTTATCCCTAAGTTAAACCTGACTAGATCCTAACCCTAATCAATCCCCGTACTAAGAACCTATCACGCCACGGTATACCACGTCGGAGCCGCCACGACCGAGCTCCTCCTTGAAGTTTCCCGTCGCGTCCTTGAGCTCCCGGTACGTGAACCGCCTGAATTGGCTCGTCATCACCTTCCTGTACCCTGCCTCCAGCGCGCTGGGAATGCTCTGCTTGCTGGAGAGGAACCACCAGCCCGTCACGATGAAGAGGAGGTCCAGGACTCCGAGCACGCCGGCGAACGAGAAGAGATAGACCCACTTCACGCTGTTTCTTGGCGCCTTCCCATACACATGGGCGGACACTTTCACGACGGTGTCGTTGGGACGATAGAAGAGACCGGCAGCACTAGCCGCGGCAACCCGTGGAGCCGAGACGTTGAAGTCAGGGGGCACCTTGAGGTATATGCTCCTGGGGAAATTCGACGACATGTACCATTGAACAGAAGACCTTTCGGGTAGCATTTGCCATTGCCGTCGAGCCTGTAGGAGAAGGCGGAGCACTGGCACATCCGCAGGCACTGGTCCCTGCATTGCTTGAACGTGACAGATCGTTGTACGCCACGTCGAAGCCATAGAAGTCGGTTTGGGGCACCTTGACGAACTTGAACTGCTCCGGTGGAGGCGACGCTGCCCCCTGGCTGCAGTTTCCGATGGCTAACAATGGTCTGCAGCCTTTCCTCCAATCCCTGCGGTCGGTCATCTCATGCCACGGCAGGCACGAGCACCGTAGGCTAGGCTGGTACTCGCAGATGCCGTTCCTGCCACATATTCCGTGAGCCTGGCACGGTTGCTTGAGCGCCGACCATGTCTCTGTCCATCCTCCGGTCGACTCGTTTAGGCTGTACATTCTCATATTGCCGTCATGTTCGATGGTTAGCTGTCTCTTGATGCTGAGGCTCATGTCGGTAGCCTGGACTTGCAACTGGTTGAAGGACAGGAACACGCCGTGGTTGTCAAGGACGGCGATCCTCGAGCTGTTGTAGTTTGTCCGGCCGGCCTGGTAAATGGTCAAACCCGGCAACGGCCAGTATAAACTGGTTACATCCGGACCGTAGTAGAGGAGGCGTAGCACGTTGTCGTTGTCAAAGTTGAGACTGTAGTAGCCGGCAACGAGCTTCGTGTCCTTGGTGAACCGCTGCGACGGAAGCAGCGTGTCCGTCGGCCAGTCGAAGCTCTGCCACACAGTGCTGCTGGTCGACAGATCGGCGATGACGAGGTTACCGGTGTCGTTGAGGGAGACGGTCAGGCCCGTCCCTCCTGCGCTGACGCCGCCCATCCTGGTCGTCCATACCGTGGTCCCGTTGGCGTCGGCGAGGGCCAGCTCCCTATCGCGGGTGAACGAGACCCTAGAGCCCCTGTCATTCACGAGAAAGTCACGGTTGGCCGTCCAGACGGCCGTGCTATTTCGAGAGACGGTGAACCAGACGGAGAAGGAGAAGGCGTCGTCGCCGACTTGGAGGAAACCGCAGGAGAAGGTGCCGTGCGGCGACACCAGGAACGGCCGCGCCCTGTCTTCCACCGACAGGGACGAGCCGCCGCCCAGCGTGTGCTGCGCCGTCGACGCGAACGCGCACAGCAGTAGAGACACCACCGAGAGCTGCGCCGCAAGGCAACCGGTGACCAATCCAGCCATTATTTCAGACTCTCCCCTGCCTGTTTGGTTGGAGACTCAAGAGGCACAGAATATTATGTAACAGACAGTTTATGTACTCACGCAACTAATGCAATTATCAATGCACAAGTACGAGTACTCGTGGTTTGGACATTTGCGTTCTGGCAACGACGAACTACAGGAAAATGATGTTTAATAGCTTGTGTACATACTGCAGCTGTGTCATATTTATGTTTGCCTTATCTTCGTAGCTACCTGACTAATTGCAGTGGATCGATGATTCTTCTTCTCAAGCTACTATTTGTGTAGAACCATGCTCGTATCTTTGAACCCAGACCTGAAATTACGAGGTCAGTGCTGATCCACGGTCCTCCTCATCTCGAAGTCGTGTCGGTGGCGCCGTGCAAATAAATACTTAAACAGTGACTATTTTGTCAGCTTCATCAATACTATAAATTTATATGATAAAATAAATTTATTTAAAAATTTATTTTTAGTTTAAAATAAAAAATATAGCTATACTAAATACTTTTAATCTATTCGTACCTCTATATTCAAGTTTTTTTTAAAAATGATAAACTCGAATTTTTTATGTGCTAAGTATAATCAGAAAAGAGACTGAGTTGTGCATGAGGAAGACGCGTCTCGAGATAGACCCAAAATAATTAGATATCATATATCTATGAAAAACTCTTACAATTAAGGGTCTTTTTATTTCAGCGCTTAAATAAATAGTCCATATTCTAGACCTAGATTGTGAGAATCAGTAGCTGCAGAATCTAAAATTGAAGTAGAATTCAGAAGTTGTGAAACACCCACTATCTAAAAAACGCTATTAGTGACGGGTCATAAAAGTCGTTAGTGACGGGCATCGCACCCATCACTCTTATCATGTCAGCAATGACCTATCATTAGTGACGGACATATACCCGTCACAAATAGTCCACCTTTAGTGATGGGCATACATCTATACTCGTCACTAAAGATGGACCATTAGTGACGGATATAGATGTATGCGCGTCACTAAAGGTTTCACCTTTAGTGACGAGTATAGAACTTTTAATAACGCGCATACATCTATACCCTTCACTAAATGTGGATCATTAGTGACGGGTATAGATGTTCATGTGTCTCTAAAGGTTGGTTTTTTTATTTCAAATCTGTTTTATATAGTTTCGTTTAGTTTCTTACAGTTTTAAATGAGGTGATGATTAGATCCGAGGTGGTCGTGAAGGGGCTCTTTTTGTCGTGTTTGTCGTCGTCCTGATCTGCTTTCTGTGTGGTAATCATAAGTGAGGCCTCTACCCCGAGCCACAATAGAGGAGGAGAGACGATGAAGAAGAAGAAGATGAGGAGATGACAACAATGGAGGAGAGCGGGCAGTAAGATTTAGTGAAGCAACGGTAATAACTATGTACCCTTTATTGAAGCAGCTCAATACTGAGTAGCTCATGGTCAGATGGAGCACGAGGTGACGCCGGTCACCGTCGATAGAGCTCGAGATGATACCGGTAAAGATCAAGTAGAGAGAGCAAGGGAGGAAAGTATAGAATGGTTGAGAGCAGAGATTGGAGAGGGGAGACGGGCCTTTATAACAGTTATGTGTATTTTCGGGCTAGTGTTCTTTTGTCCGCCTAAATTTTCAAATTTTTTATATGGATCGGTCTTTAGTGACGGGTCTCATGAACATCCGTTACTAAAGGTAGGTCTTTAGTAATGGGTCTAGATATTCACGCGTCACTAAAGGTCGATATTTTTATTTCAGATCTATTCTATATAGCTGCGTTTAGTTTCATTCAGTTCAAATGAGGTGACAATTAGATTCGAGATGGTAGTAAAGGGGCTCTTCCCATCGTATTTGTTATCGTCCCAAGGTGCTTTCCGTGTGATCATCATCGGTGATGCCACTACTCTGAGCCATAAGGAGGAGAGGAGACGACAACAAAGAAGGAAAGCAGACGGTGTTTTCGGGCTAGTGTTTCTTTTGTCCACCCAAATTTTTAAAATTTTTCATATACGTCGGTCTTCAGTGACAGGTCTACAGGACACTCATAACTAAAGGTAGGTTTTTAGTGATAGATCTACATGTCACCCGTCACTAAAGGTAGGTCTTTAGTGATAGGTCTCACACCCAGCACTAAAGGTAGATTTTTAGTAACGGGCCTCAACATTGTCCGTCACTAAAGATCAGTTTAGAATTTAGCAATTTGAGATCCCTTATTAGTGACGGATATTATTGAGGCACGTTACTAAAGGTAGGTCTTTAGTGACAGTTATAAACACACTTGCCACTAAAGATGTATTAATGATGTGTGTCTTTTATCCGTCACTAAAGGTCATTTGTGTAGTAGTGACTGGATTCTCACCAGCTAGATACTCAGCCTATCAGTTACTTAGACTAGCTACCTACTAAAAATTTTTAGCTGTTAGAAGTTGAAATAAATAGGCTCTCAATGCTAATCGCATAACTCTAACACTAGCTACTATAGATTTATTGATCTGCCGTTGGTTTTCGTCTAAGCAAACTGTTGTGTCGCATTGGCACCGTCTCAGGTCAATATGGTTCGACCGTTTCGTAGACGTAAGCACACTTGAAACCAAGTGTGAATCTTGTCAAATCTGCTGGGAAATGACCGAAGACTGAATGACAGGTCAAGGGAGGTGGTCAAGTCAATGGCTGGACACTGTATATGCACCAATCAGACTGACATTGTCAGCCTCAAGCTAAGTCACCAGATCTTGTCCAAGGAGGTTGAAAAGCGATAGCATACATCTTTTTGTTTATCGTACAAGGCTTTTATGCATGTACACAGGACGGGATTAATTTGGGCCATTAGTCTACCATCGTTCATGCATATATATATAATAATTGTTCATCTAAATTATCATTGTGCTATGCCGGTATGCAATGAATCACCTTAATTAATTTTTCCGATTTTATGAGAAAATTTGAACCGTGTTAAATTGTCGATATTGTCTGAGAGGGTGAATCATGCATGTACTCTTTTGTCCGAATGCTCCAACTTAAGAGTCGCGTGAGCACAGTCTCTCTACCCGCTTGAGCACGTCGGAATGAGTGAATCAAGCGAGAGATTGTCGCTTGCGACGGTGTCTAAGCAGGCAAGTAATATGAATTTTGGTATCTTTTCTACCTCAAGTAAAAGCATCACCAATTACTACAGTGGATGTCTTATTCAACAGCTGCCTAAAAAAAAAAAGTAGTGAATACATCGCTTTGTTTTCTTCTTCTTGATCGATATGTGAATTGAATGCTCTTCTTAGTGGTTTAATAGTTAGTCTCTGTGTGTAGCGTGCATTGCATGCAAAAGTATAGCTATTGGGATGGTGATCTTTTTGGTCACTGGCATTGTCTTCTATGCATGCTAGAATATTTCCCAGCGTCATGCAGAAATTCTTCCTGGACAGCAGCATCTAGATCAGTCGCCAATTTGCCATCATGCGGTCATGCCTATGACTGCATCTACTTGGAAGCGCTTAGTCAACATCGAACAGTGCTATTCACACGGTAACTGCAGCAGCATGTGGTTCCAGTGTCCTGTTTTTGTCGAGTCTGATGCTGCCATGGCAAAGTGACCCAATTGGTGAGTTAGTGTGTCTGAGTTTAGTTGGTCAAGCATGATCTACAATGGTGGAAACCAGTGCAATTCTGCACACTCTGATCCAAGATCTGAAGATTAAAGTCCAGATCGTGATCTCTATTCTAAAAACCAAATCTTTGAGGGCCAGAGAGCCTCCTGTGGCAGGAGAACAACCTATGGTTATCCACGGAATGATGGTTATCCACGGAATGATGTCGGTCAGACCAATCATGCTAAGTTTAACTTAAAATAATTTATAGTAAATACATTTTGTTGGTTAGTAGTAAGTTCAAACAATAGCATTCTTATTCATTCATTTAAATCGTTGTATTCAAATTTTTGTTCGCGGTAAAACTGGTTCGGATAAACAAAAGAATGTAAGAAGCATATTTAATTCACACGTAACTCTGAATTGAATATTTTTTGAAGTTAATTTAACTAACTAAAAAAATTTGATTTAAGTTCAACATATTTTTTATTTTTACCGTTACGTTAGCATGGACACACTACTAGTATATATAAAAGCACTTTTGGCTTGTGTCAGAAGGTAACTGATAATTCATTTTCTTATGCTGACTTGTGACTGCTAATGAATGAAGAGGATAGACAAAGTTATTCTAAAGCTGAAGAACAAGGTGGCGTCCAACCCAGGGTTAACAAAACCGTTTGGTAATCACGGTTACCGCTCGGTTACCGACATACCATTTGTAGGACCGAAACTAGTGACCAGAGGGGGGTGAATGGGCGCAAAATAAAAATGCGGATAAAACAAAATCTCCTCCACCTCTTGTATCGAACTTGTGAGTGACTTCAAGAAACTCAGCGTAAGACTGTGCTAAATATTCACTTGAGATAAGTTGATACGATCTCCATCAAAAACGAACGCCGAAAAGAATTGCTCCAAATAAAGACAAGAGTTAATCAATCAATCAAAAATGCATCCACAAGTGCAATTAATGTTCTATGGAAAAAGAAGCGTTCAAAGCACTCATGCGCAAATAATCAAACACTTGGTGTGCAACCTCATGGACAATTCAACAAACACCTTGCAAGCATCCAAAAATATCATAAGCATTTCATCAAACACTTAGCATGCATCATAAATCTGTCCTAAGCATTTCAACAAACAGGTGGTGTGCAAGAGAAGATACTGCAGTTCGTCGGGTGGAGAGGCAGTGCTGAAGATGCTCG
>KE371463.1:779136-795562 GCA_000418225.1 Zizania latifolia | reverse complement strand
TAGACCCCATCCAGGCTCCGAATGGCCCCGCGGCAGAGCAAGCAAAGGAGATAAGGATCTGAGACCCGCGGCAGCGACCTTTCCCGACCTTGAGCTCGCAAGAGAGAGAGAGAGAGAGAGAGAGAGAGAGTCTGAGAGGCGAGGCGAGACGAGACGAGAGGAACACAGCGGAGGCGAGCAGCGAGCCACACAAACCAGCTTCCACACAGACCCGCTTTAAATCGCTGGGCCTCTGCTGATTTATTTCTCCCCCGCTTCGGTAGCCGGCTCCCAGCCGCACAAACGCTCGCACCCTTACCCTCGAACCGAGCACAGTTCAACTCATCAAGGCAGCACAGCGACCATCAGCTAGCTCCCCTGAACCGCCTAGCTACAACTGCGCCGCTTGCTCTCCAACCTCTCCCACGCCACGCTACGCACCAAACCGATTGGAAGAAAACTCCAAAAGAGCCGGGAGATATCGACGAGACGAAACAACGACCCTCCACGCCACTAACACATCGCCGGTCGCCCTGTTGCTCATCATCACCACGGGAAAGAAAAGGGAAGTCGATCGAGTAGGCGTGTGGCCACTGGCGCCACCAGCTAGCTCGCAGCGCACGCTTGTACCACGCTAGCTACTCCCGTTACCTCCCCCCTCCATTGTTGGGTATTCCTACGGGGTCTCGCATGCGATTCCGAAGAAGATTTGCGTCGAACACGAGGGTAGTAAAAACGAAAGCATCGGGGATAAAAAAAAATAACAAAAAGGCCAATCCTGATGACGGGCGCTACCCATAATGGAAAACGGCCGGGCCACCGAAAACACGGAGACCCGGACCGCGCGGACGCCATCCGTGCCCCGCCCACCGCCGATGACTGGTCGGCCCCGAGACTCCATCTGCCCCACCTGTCGGGGACCCACACCCACGTCTGGTCGCGTGAGAAACCAGAGCGAGGAGAGGATTAGGAAGGCCACTTGGTTATCCAGAAGAGTCGTAGAGACTAGAATTCTACAAAGGCTATTTTTTAACTAGTCCGCGCATACGGGGCGCAGCATTGAGCGCATGACCCGATTAGCGAGAGCGTACTAAAACCCACCAAATTACCCATCGATCGGGTGAAGGGTCACTGTCGGTGGGCCAGCGTCACGTACGCCGCTCCGGCCCCCGCCTGTCAGCGACGGTGCGGACCGGCGGGCAGAGCGAGCGGCCAGCGCGGGGCTTTCCGCCCGCGGTTTCTCACGGGGGATACGTGGCGCGACGGGTGCCGCACGTCGGGGCGGGGGGACTTCGAGGCGCCCTCCCATGCACGAGCCAGATGAACAGGCTTTCGGCTCGTGGTTCATGTAGTTCACGTCCAGACGTCCTGACACCGTCCGGCTTAACGCGCCGGAGTGCTCGGGATTAGCTTTAGTTTAATCGCGATCTTTTGGCGGTGAGTACTTGGTTAGCTAAAAGAGGCAAACTTGCAGTGTTGGTTGGCCTGGAATCGGAGGAGGTGCTCGTTTCCGTATACACTTGCTGGATGCTGAGTGAGTTGGACGGGACATATCAATTATGCTAGGACTAGTATATTCCCCTTTCCCCCAGCTGAGAGGGCCCGTAGTCCCACGTGAACTAAACAGTGGAGCCCGGCGAGCAAGTCAAAAGGGGAACTGGTGGCCAGTAGTGTGGACTGTGGAAGTGTGGAGCAAGCGCACCGCACGTCAGCGGGTCAGCACCAGTAGCGTGGAGTGCGCGTGTCTCCGTGGATGATTTGGCTCGAGACTTTTCAGAGAGACTGGGGACCGGGGGGATTTTCAGTTCCCTTCCTTAAAAAATTCGTACTCCGTACACGAGCTCAGCAACTCGCCGACTCGAGCCTGCGCTACAGGGTTATTAGAAAGAGAGGAGGTTTCAGTGTTTCACCTCGCGAGGCGAAGCTCGAGGAGAGGCGTCAGTGTGCGCTTTCTGATTTCTTCACATCCAGGAGCGGAGACTGGAGAAGGGCGATGCGGCCGCGGCCGCGACTGAAATGATCGACGACGCCCCGGCCCTTTCGCTCTATTGGGAGATCAAGCGGCGTTTCAGGAGAAAAGGAGCGATTTCTTGAGTGATAAAGCGCGAGCTTAGCGCTAGAAAAGATGGGAGCATAGCCTGGTGCGCCACTCAATGCCCCTCAATCATACAGCAAGCCACCAGTAATCTCAGCAGCTTATGAAGCTGACCTGCCTGTCGCTTTGCGTTTCAGTTACCTGCACTCTGCAATTCCTCCGGGCCTCGCCATATGCTTTAGTTACGTTTCGACAGAGATTGTCAGATTGTGGTTATTGTCCAGAGAGTTCACCCTGTAAATTCTAGATCAAGAATGAACACATATCCTAAGACATTCGCCGCAGACTAGAGAGTAGCGACACATCCTATAAACAAAGGCAAGCACATGATAATAGGGTCGCCCTTCACAATGCACATTAACAGTGTTAAATAAAATATCGTAAATCATTTGATTTTGTTTAAAAATACTTCTTCAACTTTAACCAATTTTATAAAAATATATCAACAAATATATTATTAAATTAGTTTTATTAAATTGACCATTAAATATGTTTTAATACTGTATTTATTAGATATTATAAAATTTAATATATTTTTATTTAAATATGGTCAAAGCTGAAAAAAGTTTAACTTTACAAAAAAAGTTAAACCCAAAAATGGAGTTAGTATATAACATAGAGAATATCTAGTGCTACTAGAGTTATAACCATAAGGGATCGGTTACGGCTCCTAGCCAGACAAGTCTAGACAAGCGGTAACCAAAATTCAAATTTCAAAATTTCAAGCCCTGGTGCTACCGGATTAAGCATCACCAAAAAAATTATAAAGAGCTCCATTCCCTAAAATTTTAAGATTATAACTAAAAAATCAGCTCCAACAGATACTCTAAGTAGCTCCAAGTAGCTCCAAAAATAAAGGATCCTAAAATTAATTCTTTCGCTTTCTACTTTTAGAGAACATAGACAGTAACTCAAATTTATGGACTCTGTTGGAGAGAAATATATTTAAAGTGATTTACATCTCTAAAAAGAATTCCAAAAAACTATATAAAGATTAGAAAGTCAAATTTTAGAGCTATTCTTATAGATGCTCTAAGAGTACTACGGTGCTAGTTTCCAAGTCCGTAAACCCCACTAAAATAATGGAAAATTCTGAGGGGGAAACAACATTAACACGATATGCACGTATAGTGCTGCAAAGTTTCAGGTCAAAATTTATCTGCACGTCGAGAATTGGCTCACTTAGATTTTCCCCGAAAAGCACTACTCTCTCTGTTGAGAAATACGAGACGTGCATGCATTTGACATGTTCTCTAGCATTGAACTTTGGTTGTGCATATCTTTCAAAATATATCAACTACAATGAAACTAGCATCATACAGAATTACTTTCAAATACGAATTCAACAGTATCACTAATACTGGCGTTGCACAAAATATGTATGTTGTTAGCTTAATTATTAGTAAAATATAAATATTGATTTTCCTAAATACACGTGAGCCTTATATTTTCTAATAGAGGGAGTACATTACTACTGATTTATCTGGCTTATCAGTTGCTGTTATTACCATATTATACTGCTCATGTTTGACAACTCATAGATAATTCATTACACAGGGAGGAAGAGAAGCTAGTAGCTACACAATGATTTAGGAGTATATTGTAGCAAGGCCCTGCTCGACAAATGACTGAAAAAGTGATCATCATTGATATGTTATACCAAAATAGTTAGATTATATTGCATTGTAATTGATCTTAGGTAAAACAACAAGGATGGCAGCATGAGAGCTTATTGCAATTTTGATACATAAAATTTGATAGATACTGCACAATAGAAAATAAAGTTTGACAATTAATCATCCAATTTACTGACCTCGTGGGGTTTGTCTCCCTGCAGAGAGCGAAACAATGCACTCCTGAACCATTTCATGGACTCTTCTTTTCAAAAGCTTGTCCTTCACACCAGAAAGCATGCTGCGGTAGAAGATCTCCAGGCGATTGAGTTCATCAGTATCTGATGTATCCAAGATGTTCTCAGATTCCTTTCTAATATCAAATACAGCAGATTCTTGAAGTGAACGTGGAAGTGCTCGTTCGTCTAGAGGTTTACGAAATATTGAAATGTGAAGTATGTTGGCATATCTCTCCATGAGTGTCAATTTTGACCGAAGAATCTGCAGCTCTTCTGAGGCAGCAGACAACTTCTGTTCCAACTCAGTGCTAGTGTGGTCATTCACGCCTGATGTTGAAGCCTGTGCTCTATCCTCATGAATTTCTTGGAAGTTCTCATCAAGAGGAGGCCACATCACAACACATGGTGTATAACTATCAGCAGTCTGGTTTTTCCCAAGCACGCCACTGCGTCCTCTGCCCCAAGCCCACATCCTATACCCATCACCAGCAACAAGAACAGTGTGAGCAGCTCCACAGGCTACCTGCACTGGACCCATAAACTTGAACCCATTTGTCTCAGGAGATTGAACTCTTATCGGATGTAGTGCATCCCCTGCATCGACTCCTGAAAAGCTAGCTTCTGGGCACAATCCAAGACCTCTCTCCATTCCCCAGCACCAAACCTCTCCATCAGAGGAAACTACAGTTGTATGGAACAATCCACAATCAAGAGAAATAAGGAAGGTACCGGTTGGCAAGCCATCAACAGGTTGTGGAGAGCACTTAGAGGCAGTGGTCCCATGGCCAAGCTGCCCATTGTCACCAAGGCCAAATGTCCAGCACCGAGATTCAAGATCCACATCAAAAGACATCTTATTGGTGAGAACAGCAGTGTGCCAAGCTCCACATGCAATTTCATACACCTCCCAAGAAGATTCTTCGCTAAATGATGAGATAAGCACAGGATGGGATCTACTTTCCTTGTCACCTAGACCCAACTGGCCATGGTTGTTTTTGCCCCAGGCATAACAAACAAGGTCACCTCCTGTATAGGTCTCTCCAGTGCTGACTGCAGCTACGACATGCTCATTACCACAGGCAACCTTAACTACAGTCTGACCATGGAAATCCCACACAGGTAGTGGGACTGAGCTAGCTGCTATACAAAATTCTCCAGCATCAGTCTGCTGTGGGCAATTTCCCCACATCCACAGGGCCCCCATAGTGTCTATGGCAAATGACATCATGCCCCCAGCTTTGACAGAAGACAACTGTAACAAAACATACATCAGTATTAGTTAAACACGAAGCTCAGCTTTTAAGTACTATCACAAGTTTGCAGCCATGGTTCTTTCTTAATAAGGAAGGGTGATTTGCTTATACCTTCAATGAAGACTGTGTGCCACTGTTCCGTGCTTCATCCGGCAGTGTTCCAGGTGAACCCAAATCTTGAAAACGCTCAACCAAACACGGGAAAAGAGAATTCTCTTCCCCATAACCAAGCTGACCATCTGTTAAACAGTCAGGGAAGCAACATAGCGAGTGCTGACTAGGATATTGGTAGAAAGGTTTCAAGTTGCCAAAGCTCAAATTACATGAGCAGTGTAAAGGATACAGATGTTGTAACCCCATGACCAGAGTGAACCTTCATCTGCAATGTTGGACAATATTCAGAACCAAAGCCATTTGACTGTCAACATTCATCTTACTGAATTACATTTTATTAGCACTTGAGCTAAGAAACAATTTACAGCTAATATTAGTAAACCGGAATTTTCATGTCATCCATTATTTGGCACTGATGTCACAGTGACATGTGGGCTATATGTTAGTGAAAAAACGAGTCGTGCATAAGGGATTGGGCGAATTCAATGGCATACAAAGAACTTCAGTGGCATGGAAAACCTAGATGAACTGTGGGCATTCTTTGTAATGAGCAATTTCACTTAAAAGCAGATTCAGGTAATAACTCATACCATATCACAAAACCCCGTACCAATAGCACAAAAATTCAAGGGAATGAAAATGTTCGCATGACCTGTGGACATTGTACAGGAACAACCCCACATACCACATGCTTGCCAGATCAAGTGCAAGCACACATGGTCAGGACCATAGGAAACACATCATCAGCAAATCGAACTACTAGATTGTTGAGAACTATAATGTTCGGCATGCATTGGGCCACTGTAACAAAAATTCCAATTACCAGTCACTTGGATGCTCTCCACAAACCGCACAGACATCACAACTCTGCAGCTACCTCAGTACTTCCAAACTAATAATTGCCTACATAGCTGCACATAGTGCTCGCTTACTATCAGGAAAACGAATGAAGCAGCAGAGCACGAACCGTCCAGCGCAAGGCTGTGGTAGGCGCCGGATGCGACGGCGACGAACCTGGGCCGCAGCCTCCCGCCGCTGGCGACCACAGGCGCGACCGCGGTGGGCACGTGCTCGTCGGCCTCGCGCCCGGTCCCGAGGCGGCCGAACATGCCCCGCCCCCACGAGTACACCTCCCCGTCACCTGCAACGCACACCCCGCAAACCACAAAGCCACCTCTCAGATCCCCAACTCCGACGATGCCGGGAATCATTCGCGGGAGCAAGCGAGCGCCGTTACCGGTGAGGGCGAGCGTGTGGGCCTCGCCTGCGGCGACGGCGACCACCTTGGGCGGCATCTTCGGCGGGGAGCAGCGGGGGAGTGGACGAGACGGCAGATGAGGTGTTGGAGGAATAGGACACTAGTACAGGTGGAGGCATCACCGCGAGAGGAAGTTCGGGTTAAAGACAACGGCGGCGGTAGACGGGTAGAGGGTTGGCCGTACACAGACGGCAAGTCACCGCTTGTGGATCGTGATGCTCGTCGACGTTGTCGCCGTCCCGCTTGCCTCTGGGCGCATCTCACGCGCTGCGTCACTGCGGGTGGCCGCTAATAGCACGCTGATATGTGTGGTTAAGTGGTTGGAACAAGTAGGTTTGCTGCTGATGACGAGGGTGAGATTTGGATATGTTTTGATATTACTCCTCGATGTAGATTAGATAGAGGCAACCAATTCAGAAATCTGGTGAACTATACACATCGACATCTAAGAAACGCTGTGCATTACAGCGAGAAGACTCTCATTTGTACAGGCAAAAAAATGTCACATGTCCTGCCACATCTTTGGGTTCAGATGGCTATCTCACATTACAGGTACACCACCCTGATAGTTCCCAAGGAATTACGACCTTCCCAAACTCACAGATTTGACAACCAAATAACATTAATCACGGCAGATGTCGCAAGGAAGATGCAACTGAGGAAGGCACATGCGATGGAGGCCCCAGAGAAGTCGCAGAAACGTGGCAATGGCTTGCAGAAGTTGGGGAGAGCCGTGTGCCGGATGCCGGTGCGGTTCAGATTTGCGACCGCAGCTGCTGCTGATCCTGCGCTCATCATTGCATATGCAAAGACCTAGCACGCATGCAAAAGCCAGATGTTAATCTTGCATTCCATGGAAATGTAAAACATTCAGAGAGTTCCAACGGTTCAGGTGCTATTTGTTGAGCTAAAGAAAGTTATCACCTTCTAAAGCCACAACTACCGAGATTATATTGCACTCCTTGGAAAGATTAACATTCATAGTCTGAGGTTGGACAAAAGGTTACACCGAAGAACATTTTGGAAGCAAACAAAAGCTTGAGGGCAAAGGAAACTCAAATCAAGTCCTAGTTTCCTAGATTATGTACTGATATGAATTATGGACACTGGATTACATGGTTCGATGTTAGGTGGGGTACTTTCGAATTTTTGTAGTCACTTGTATGCGAATTGTCATATGTTATAACGATAATAAACGATATGTAAATGCTCCAAAAATAAGATGCATCGATTTTTCTAGCAAGACCTACCTCTGACAGGATCAGACAACACAAATATCCATCAAGACGCTTCTACTGACAGTTACTAAGATTGGACATGGAAGCATAAAACTCCTTCATAACAGCATGTCAATTCATCTATGCCCTAGACTTTCTGAAAGAAAATTCTGCTCTATTAATTAGATACCTTTGGTGCCTTCCTTAAAACAAATTCCTGAAAGAAAGTACTTACAATGAGGCATATTTTCCATGGAAAAGAAATTCACAAAAACACTCAGTGAAGGGCCCTGTCAGATATGGAGCTTGCTTAAGAAGTCCTCAGGCTCAAGTAGTCTGTTGGATATGGTCATATGGGCATGCTTAAGAAGTTCTCAATAGTCTGCTCTTGCGAAACCCAGCTCTTTTGGTGCTTCCGTGAGTAGGGATTTGCTTAGATGTATGTTTATCACAACAAAACTACATATCAAGTATACATGTTGTTCAAATTTTGCTAGTGTATTTGGAATACATTTCCCACAAAAGCTCTAGAAATCATTTCTCTAAAATGAAGTGGATACATTCTGCGTATTTCTTGTGTACATTAGGCTATAAAGTTCAATCATCTAGAGAGTTTCAATTCCCTACAGCAGTTCACAACCAGATGAACAAGAACCAGAAATAATTTTTAAACTATAAGCTCTGAACGGAATATTTGACAACAATGGTTTCTTATGTCTCAGCGAAAAACAGTACATCTAAACAAAGTTGCAGAAACTATTTTAATGTAGCCTTCGTATGGGCGTGGTAAGTTGAAAACAACCAAGACTAAACAAACTGTTCCAAGATGTCACTTGCCAGCAAGAACTTGCTCCGATCTTATCTTAGAACTAAGTCACTAACCCAACACCCAACCAATACTGCCTATAGTAGTACTGGCTACTGACCGTTCCATAAAATACATAGAGAAATCCCGAAGTAGTACATTGATGCACCCACAAGAAACATGATAACAAAAGTATAAAACTGCACAAGATGCAATCTAACAAGCATCAGAGCATAAAAAAACTAAGGTAACCAATTCGGCATTGCAAAATTCAGATCAAAATGGCCAAGCACTGACGAACCTGATCACCAGCAAACAGAAGCCAAGCATAGTTTCTGGACTGAACCACAGGGGCATTTTTCACGGCCCTGTGTGCCATCAACATAAGTTGAGCTAGAGAGTAGGCAGCTGAAGCAGCAGACATCCCAACCAAGTATCTGAAATCCCGAATAACACATCAGAAAAACAGAACAAGCCAGTACTCTCTATGAGCTTCAACACATTTCAAAATACAACAACTTAGCACTTAGTCACTTACTCCAGGGAATCAGAGAAAGACCAATTGGCATAGAGAGGGATCTCGATGCCAAAAATCTTGAGACTACCCCGCTGTTTGGCAGAGATCATTAGAGCCATTGAGAGCAGTGCCGTCACCAAGGCAACGGCTCTAGTTGTCACCATGACCATGCCCAGCCGTGGCCATCTTGGTACGGTAGGTGGGTTAACAGACGGTGTCCCTGGCTCCAGCACTGCCTTGCTCTCCATCGCTGGCATCTGGATGCCAACCTCCGAGCCATTCCGGCCATTGCCAATGGAACTCATCAGTGTTGCTCCTGGTTACGGCTTTGTGTTCCTAATAGGGGTTTTTGGCTATGCTGTTTTCTTTTTTTTTTTTAACATGGTGATGCAACAGAAGGGGAAGCTGGAGGGTTCTAGTGAAGTTAAAAAGATGTCAGTGCAAGAACCCACGTTATCTCCTGTATGATGCACCCGTGAGTGCTTTCTATACCTGCTATCTTGACAGCAGTGCGGTACCAGGTCATGCTTTGCCAAAAGCAGCACGTCTTTCGAGTTACCCATGACCTGTAAGTTGTTTTTTACTAATAAGAAAAGATTATAACTGACAACAGCAGTAATCGCAAGTGCCATGAGAATATTATTGGCCCCATAATACAAGGGATCAAGAATCCAAATTTTATCACAAAATATAAGGAATCCTAGAGTACTGTTTTCTCATCAACCACCCATCATTCAATTTTATTCCTATTTTACACTAACGACCTCCCCGCATCCCATATACCATTAAATGAGGGCCATCATAGTTTTTTATTTGTCATTAATCATTTCAAAAAACCTACAATCCCTAATATTATGAGATGGGTGGAGTACAAATTAGAACTACAATCAAAATAAACACGTGGAAAATTGTGGATAGCTGATGCTTCTCATGCTGCCAAATGCAATGGAAGTGATGGGGAAAGGCAAGAGAAAACTGAATATTTACAGTCAATTGTGGCCTTTTATCTGGGGTAAAATATGGCTATTCCAATCTTAGCCTAAGATTTATTCAAGCTGCACATTTTATTAATAGATTTAATTTCTCACATACTGCTGAATATACCATCAGCGCTGGAATTTGATGGAACATATCTCTAGCAGCGGACAGAAACAAACAATATTAATCTAACTTGAGCAAACCATGTATTGCCAGAACTGTAAGCAATGATATAGCTTGTCATATACCACATTTGAAACAATCAGCAAACACTTAATGGTGGATAGCTAGTGCTATTATCTGGCAATAGTTCTGTGTGTGATTCACCTAAGTAATTTTCGTTCCATAAAAATCAGTTATGTCCTGACTTCAAAATATTATTGAAAGAAATTAATCAATTAGCCCTACCATACATATGCTGGTAAATTAGGCTGTCCTAATTTTGATGTGTCATTCATAATATTAGCGGTTGGCAATAGCACCATAAAAACGATAGACATAAGATTAATTATTTCTTGATTTTAGAAAATAAGATTTGTCTACTATGTACTGCAAATGAATCAATGAGATAGAGAGCTAACTTTCAAATGCAGTCCCTTTGTAGATTTATAGGCTACAGCCAGCAGACTTCGCCACTTTCCTCCTTGACATGATCTTCCTCACCCTCTCCACATCACCCCACATTCCAGCAGTAGCATATATGTTAGACAGCACTACATAAACCCCGTCGTTCCATGGCTCAACCTGTAGTAACCTCTCGGCCACCCACTCCCCGATTCTAACATTTCCATGTTTTTCGCATGCGCCAAGCAATGTTCCCCATATCACCACATTTGCCTCCAACTGTATTCGTTGCTCCACCAAAGCACGCGCTTCGTCCAACTGTCCAACTCTACCAAGCGTATCCACCACACAACCGTAGTGTTCAACAGTTGGAACTACCCTGATATCCCCGTCTTCCATCCGCTTCAACAAACTCATCCCCATATCCACCATCCCTCCGTGCGCACAAGCAGAGAGCACTGCCAACATTGTCACTCTATTTGGTGGCACCCCTTCTCTCTGCATTTCATCAAACATGTTCACTGCATCCTGTTCCTCACCATGCGTCCCTAGCATCGCAATCATGGTTGTCCACGATGACACATCCTTGACAGGCATATACTCAAATACTCTTCTGGCAAGGTCTGTACGACCGCACTTGGCATACATATCTACCAACGCATTGGAGAGCGTCACATCAAGCCGGCCGGAGCGTTGGCATTGTAGCATGCACTTATGCAGCTGCTCCGTCAAACGAATGTCCCCTACTGCACAGCACGCTGATGCGACACTCACCATGGTCAGATCATCTGGCACTACGCCGTACCTTCGCAGCTCCATAAAGAGTGCCAACGCCTCCCTTGACTCCCCAGCTTGCGAGAGGCCGCTTATGACGGCGTTCCACGAACCGAGACCCCGGTGGGGATTTTCGTCAAACATCCTTCGGGCAGCATCCAGATCGAGCGCCTTCGCGTAGCAGCTAATGAGAGCGCTCTCGGTGAAGGGGTGGCGTGCGAGGCCATGCTTCACGGCGGCAGTGTGGAGCTGCTGGCGAAGGCTGGAGCCAGTGGCCTCGGCCTGGGCCGCGGCCTTGAGCGCGAGTGGGAAGGTGTAGCGGTCGGGGTCGGCGCCGTGGCGGGGCATGAGGGCGGCCACGCGGAGCGCGGCGCGGGGGGAGCCAACACGGACGTAGGCGCGCGTGAGGGCGTTCCAGTGGAAGGGGAGGAGGAGGAGACCGAGGCGCAGGAGGCGCGCGTGGAGCCGCGGCGGGTGGCTCGCGTCGGAGCAGGACTCGAGTCGAGCCGCGGCGAGGTTGGCGTCGCGGACTAGGGCGGCGTTGTGCGGAGGCCGGAGCGGATCGGGCTGAGCGGGGTCGCGAGGGCGGGAGGAGACGGGGGCGGGCATACCAGTGATGAGATGGCAACATGGGAGAATTTGAATTGTATAGGGAGACCACTGACCACCTGTGCTTTATGCTAGTTGACTAGTCTTCCGCTCTGACAAACGCGGCAAGCTCTGCTCAGCTGCCCTCCCTCCCTCCCCTGCAAGGCTGCAAGTGGCAGTGCCAAGAACGCAGCGGCGCAGCGCTCGACATGTGCGCCAAGAAGAAGCCTCTGCCGGCAGGGGGAGAAGCTGCTACCGTCGTCCATGGCGATGGCCGCCGGGTTCCCACAATGACGCAACCCGCAACCGAAACTGGCCCACTAAAGCTGGGCCGAAACGGGATTTCGACCGAGGTGCGGCCCATTTTGATTTTTTGGAACAGGGTTGCGACGGCGTTCGGCCCAATTTTCTGACCTACTTGAGGCTGACTATTGTTGGCCCAGAACAGCTTGTAACTCATCTGCGTCGTAATTATGTTGGGCCGGGACAGGATTCTGACAAACGTGCAGCCTTTTATGGTTGGCCTGGAACGGGATTGTAACACGTGCGTCCTTGGGCCGGAACGCGATTCTGACCCACGTGCGGCCGATTGTAGTTGCCCGGGACGGGACGGAATAGCATCGTTGAACGCCGGTGAGGACAGGGAAGGGAAGGGAAGGCGCCGATGGAAGGAGCGAGACTCAATGAAGAAGATGAGGGATAGCCGGCTTCGATGACGGCGATGGCACGACGGCCGCTACGGAGCTCGGAGAGGAGGTCGAGCCATAAAACGATGAGAAGAGGAACACGAGCAAGGCCAGGCCACGGCTGGCGCTCGATGGACTCGAGCAGGCCGTTACACTGCCACGCTCCGTTGGGCGTTGGCCGACGATGTTTTCCCCAAGCAGCCATGCTCGCATGGGAGGAAGCAGAAAGGCCGGGCAGCGACGAACCAAGCAAGGACCGAAGACGGTCTCGCTTTCTTGAATTACGCGGGAGCGAGCTTGTGTCTTTGTGAAGCTGCGAGCGGAAGAAAACACATTTGGATTGGCATATGATCATATCACGACGAACAGCTACAGTGGAGATTAACCGTCCTGTTAATGTCATCGTATCTTCCTGCATGATGAATAATGAATGCGCGAGAGATGCATAGGACAGAGGGACATCTGTTAGGACTAGGATAAAGCAGGGGTGTCGTCCTGTGCCATGATCACCTCCTCTAGCCTCTTGGCGACGCCACGCGCGAGCTCCTCCAGGAACCCGACGAACCCCTCCAGCGTCCAGCCGCGCACCGGGTCGGCCTCGAACAACCACGCGACGGCGCACCCGGCAGGGTCGGGCTCCACACAGAGGGTGGCCCTGTACCGGCCGAACCCCTTGTTTGTCTCCACCACCTCATAGCTGTACCGCCGCCCGGCCGGGTCGAACTCGATCAGCCTCTCCTTGGACCACCCGGCCGCCGCCTCGCCCGGCGCCGCCGCCATGTTCACCGGCCCCGCGCAGTAGCGGACGCACCCGGGCAGGCCGTCCGTCCCTTCCAGCCTCCGGCACGTCTGCACCGACGGGACCCAACGGTCGAGGGAGCAGAAGTCCCGGAGCAGCGCCCACGCTTGGTCCGGCGTCGGCCCCGCCACCACGGCGCGCACCGACCCGCGCCACGAGGCCGCCGCCTCCCCGTCCACTTGGCCGAAAGACATGAATACCGCCGGGCCGGATTCGTGCGTTCTGGCTGCTCTTTGGTGGCTGCAACAAGCTTTTCGATCTAGCTGCACGCCTGCACCGGCATCAGCTCTCGTCGCCTCGCGACAAAGTCAGAGTGGTGGAAAATGGATAGCTGATTGTTATTGTTGTTTATTCTTTGCTTAGCATGAGAAATCGTGTGTATTCTTCCTCACATAGTGACATAGACATAGTCACGCGCACACTGTTTTGTTTCATTGTTTGGCGCGATCGCTGGACCGTGAAGAATCTGGGAAGAAGCTTGTTCTTTTGCGGTGTAGTCTTCATCTTGTCCAGAGAATATGCCTGCCGGCTGCCAGATTCAAATCGCGATCGAGCTTTTGATGTGGCAAGAGATGAACGTTTTGTATCTTGGATGGGCATGGCTCCTACCAGCTGGCTAGTTGCTACTGGCCAGTCACATGTTTTGCTTTCTAGCAGGGGAGAGGAACGAGAGGATAACACCCTGATATTTCCTGTTCTTTGGTTTTGGCTGATTAATACTGGCCACAGGGAAAAGAAAGATACATTTTGATGTGCATGCATTTCTACATTTCTCACATTTTCCGCTGCGAGATATGCGTGAATAGCTTGTCAATTGGCAAACAAACTAACCACAGTTACTCGATAGTTCAAAGCAGAAGAAAGTTGATAGTGATGGGTAGCTTTACCCACATATTCCGCTGTTAGATATATGTATGAATCTTTTCAATTGGCAAACAAAATAAACAAAAAGGAAAAAAGAGATCGCCCACCGTGGGGCTCGAACCCACGACCACAAGGTTAAGAGCCTTGCGCTCTACCAACTGAGCTAGACGGGCTTGCACGTATTAAGGATCAAAACCCTTTTAATATACAAATATTACATCCTGAAAGAAGCTCCAGTGTATCTCTAGCTGGTTATATATTTGGCTCTTTATCTCTGGACGGTTTCACTTACAATAACCTGAAGTACAAGGATGAGCACGGGACTAGTTGCATCACAGTTCCTTGCTTCAGCCACTCATCCGTGCAATCAAGAGATGAACGTAATTTCCAGGCAATCATGTCGGTCAATCTGTCGCCATAGCCACCGATCACTCTGCTCCTCTACACTTCCTCGTGGGCTCGTGGCGCTCGCTGGCTGAGCCACACCGGTGCTGCCGCCGAGCTCCACCCCCACCCCCACCCCCACCCCGCCGTCGACCTTCACTGACACTGAGCTTCACCACCGTTGTCTTGTCCGTATGCCTAGCTTCTAAATGGCGGCTAACCAAGGACTGGGCATCTTGGCGTCATGGAAGAGCAATATTCCAGTCTCACCTAGGTGGCATCATTAAATTCCTAGATGATTGGAGAATTCTCTCTGAATCTTTCAACGGGTTGAATGAAATATTTAGTGTGTAAGCGGCATGCTCATGTAAGCCTAATCACGCGGCAAAAGAGAACCAGATGGAGTAACCTGAAACAATACACCTCATGCGCTGGAGAGTGCAGACTAGTTAAGCTGCACAGCTGGGACATGATAATGAGTTAACGACCTACCTACCCATCAGAGTGTTGAGTTGGAGTTGGCAACTTCGCGTTAATTTTCCTATGTTAGCCATAATCTTGATATTTTGTAAGTAGTGGACTTGCATATAGGAAGTGGAACTGCATGCAGGAGTAAGTGTGTTGCATGCAGGAGTAAGTGTGTTCATGTGTTAGTAATGGACTTAATTACATGCAAGAAGTGGAGCAACTAGTGGAGCTGCATGCAGACGTGTGTGCCTCTATTTAAAGCGTGTAAGCTGTTGTTCGTGACTGAGTTTAGAGACAGAGCAATAGAGAAAAAAATGTAGTTGTGTGTATGTGCATGTGTTCTTATGTGTGTGCGTGTTACCATAGAGAAGAAGGAGAGTCAGTTTATATTTTGTGGTGTTTGTCCATGAGTGTGTTGAGTCAAGTTTTGTGAGTGCTAAGTCCGTATATGGCATTGTGTTTGTGATGTTTTAGTAGTGAAAAAAACAAGTGCCTAAGTGTATGTGTGAGCAGTGAGTGCGCTTGAGAGGAAAGGAGCTGATCGTGTGGATCAGTTCTAACATCCTACCTGACAACAGATGATCGAAAAACGATGAATACGTTCTGAGAATCTGAAAAACGCAAAATACAGAGATCATTGCAGGGGAATGAATGCACAAGAACGAAAACAACAAGTACCATGTATACGTGATAGAAAATTCTTAAGGGATCACTAGGCTTAGTACTGGTAGGGCACTTAGGGTTACCTTAGGGGAGTCGCCTGAGACGATGAAGACGCCATGGCCGAGGTGGTCGTAGGCGTCGGAGTCCGGCGAGGGCAGCAGTGGCGACGAGTTGAGGCAGCATCCCGCCGCTTCGGCACAACAGAGTAGATCAGTTTCTTAGGGTATGAGTTGGGGTCTTTGGTGCACGCGAGCAGCAATCCTTTAAACCCCCCAGAGCCCTTTTTATTTGTGTGCCGCGCGACAGGGGCCCTCAACAAACTTCTGTTGGGGCGCCCCCGATCAGGGCGCAAGAGGACCAGGGAGAGCGGAGGGGAGGAGAGGGACTCGGTCCACTCTCCTCCTGAGATCTCTCAACTAACATTCTCCCCCTAGATCTCAACTTAATTCTTAAACCAAAACTCAATCAAATATCTATTCCATCACAGTCAATGCATAGAGTATGTTTCATCAATGTAGTCAGTTACGTACCACATGACTCAACAACTACAATGCATTTTTCTATTCTG
>KE371463.1:743448-758527 GCA_000418225.1 Zizania latifolia | reverse complement strand
TGCTGGGCAAACTGTCGCCTTGGTTGGGTCAAGTGGCAGCGGCAAGTCAACCGCGATAGCATTGGTTCAACGCTTCTATGATGCCACTGAAGGAACTGTGAAGGTTGATGGTGTTGACATTAAAGAACTCCAGCTCAAGTGGATCAGGAGTAAGATGGGGCTTGTCAGCCAAGATCATGCACTCTTTGGTACATCCATAAAGGAGAACATCTTGTTTGGCAAACCGGATGCAACAATGGACGAACTTTATGCAGCAGCCATGACAGCAAATGCCCACAACTTCATAAGAGGGCTTCCTGAGGAATACGAGACTAAGGTATGTGTATCACAAGGAACCAAGTGTTTTAGGACACCTTAATTCCCTGTCTCCAATGCTCTATGGTTGCGTTCACTATCCTGCAGATTGGCGAGCGTGGAGCACTGCTATCAGGTGGCCAGAAGCAACGTATTGCCATTGCAAGGGCTGTTATCAAGAACCCTGCTGTACTTTTGCTGGATGAAGCGACAAGCGCACTTGACTCAGAATCAGAGAAGCTAGTGCAGCACGCACTTGACCAAGCATCTATGGGAAGAACAACACTGGTAAACATCATCACTACCTCCACTTTCCTAGTTTATGATGTTAAGATTAAAACTTCTAGGACTGTTGTCATTGTAGCACTGATATGCATTTATATTGATTAGGTGATAGCTCATAAGCTTTCCACCGTGAAGAATGCCGATCAGATTGCAGTAGTTGATGGGGGTACCATAGCTGAAATTGGCACACATGATGAACTGATCAACAAGGGTGGCCCGTACTCACGGCTTGTGAAATTGCAGAAGATGGTGAGCTACATCGATCAAGAAGGTGACCAATTTAGGGCATCCTCGGTGGCAAGGACCAGTACCAGCCGTCTCAGTATGTCCAGAGCAAGTCCAATGCCACTTACACCAGCTGTTTCAAAGGAAACAGATTCTTCTGTTTCTCCACCTGAACCGTCTTTCTCCAGGCTTCTTGCAATGAATGCACCAGAGTGGAGACAAGCAGTTATAGGCAGCCTCTCTGCTTTGGTATATGGTTCCTTGCAGCCCATTTATGCTATAACCATCGGAGGAATGATTGCTGCATTTTTTGTTCAAGACAAAAAACAAATGGATGCAATTATCAGCCGCTATGCCATGATCTTCTGCTCATTGTCCGTGATATCCATTGCTGTTAATTTACTGCAGCACTACAATTTTGCCTACATGGGGGAGCATCTAGTTAGGCGCATCAGAGTCCAAGTTCTTGAAAAGATCTTAACCTTTGAGGCAGCATGGTTCGATGAAGAAACTAATTCAAGTGGTTCACTGTGCTCTCGGCTTAGCAATGAGGCTTCCCTTGTCAAAACCCTTGTTGCAGACAGAATCTCCCTACTGCTTCAAACAGCTTCTGGAATTATAATTGCAGTGACAATGGGCCTTGTTGTAGCTTGGAAACTTGCTCTTGTCATGATCGCTGTACAGCCAACTACGATGATATGCTACTACGCCAAAAAAATAGTTCTCTCAAATGTGTCAAGGGACTTGGCAAAGGCTCAGCATCAAAGTACTCAGATTGCCATAGAAGCGGTTTACAACCACAGAATGGTGACCTCCTTTGGATGCTCTCCAAAGGTTCTTCAGCTCTTTGAGCAAACACAAGAGGAACCATTGAGGAAAGCAAGGAAGAAGTCATGGGTGGCAGGGATCACAACAGGACTGTCACCTTGCCTCTCATTCTTGTCATGGGCACTTGACTTCTGGTATGGTGGGAAATTGGCACAGTCTGGGGAAATATCTGCAGGTGATGTCTTCAAAACCTTTTTTGTCTTGGTGAGTACAGGAAAGCTGATCGCTGATGCTGGTAGCATGACATCCGACCTGGCAAAGGGAGCAAATGCGGTTGCTTCAGTGTTTGAGGTGCTAGATAGAAAATCTATCTCTCCACAAAACTCACAGGTAAGACATTCATGACCACTCATGGACATTGTATAAAATAATAGAATATATATAGATAGCCTAGTGAAAATAATGGCCTTGCAATGCCAGATTGTATAAGGATAAAATAACACAGTTAAATTGCAGGTGGAAAAGGACATTCAGAAGAACAAAATACAAGGGAGAATAGAGTTCAAAAAAGTAGATTTTGCATATCCAACAAGACCACAATGCCTTATTCTGCAGGATTTTAGCTTGGATGTGAAAGCAGGAACAAGTATTGGCCTAGTTGGGAGAAGTGGCTGTGGGAAATCTACTATCATAGGTTTGATCCAGAGGTTCTACGATGTTGACAGAGGGGCTGTAAGAGTTGATGGTATGGATGTGAGAGAGATGAATATCCTCTGGTATCGAGGATTTACAGCTCTTGTTAGTCAGGAGCCTGCAATATTTTCTGGTAGTGTCAGGGACAACATTGCTTTTGGTAAACCAGAAGCTGATGAAGATGAGATCGTGGAAGCTGCAAAAGCTGCAAATGCACATGAGTTCATCTCGTAAGTCTTCAATATTTTCCTTTCCAAGAAACACGCTGCAGTATCATGCTTGCTATTTGAACTCTCATTATTAACATATTAAAACCTGTTCTTTTTCAGATCTCTGAAGGACGGATATCATACCGACTGTGGTGAGCATGGATTACAACTATCAGGAGGACAAAAGCAAAGAATTGCAATTGCTAGAGCAATTATCCGAAATCCAGCAATACTACTACTTGACGAAGCAACAAGTGCCCTCGATGCACAGTCAGAGCAAGTTGTGCAGGAAGCTCTTGATCGAATAATGTCAGGGAGGACTACGATCGTGGTGGCACATCGACTGAACACAATCAAGAATGTTGACTCAATCGCCTTTTTGGGCGAGGGTAAGGTAGTGGAACGTGGTACTTACCCACAGCTCATGAACAAGAAGGGAGCATTCTACAACCTAGCAACTCTTCAGAAATAAACTATTTTGTATATTGTAACTTACTGCTGTAAGATGATATGATAGCCTAATATAGCATAACATCGATGCCCCTTAAGAAATTTTGAAGTAATTCCTTCAAACATCAGTGAATCATCAGACCTAGCACTTGCCTTTCAAGTGGTTTATGATACGAATAAATGCAAAAAAGTACATAACTAAACTCGTCAATCAGTAATATAGCATAGTTTTATGCAACAAAGCAAAGTTATATTATTTCTTTAAAAAGAGAAGGAAGAAAAAAAACAGCAAGCAGTTCATTAATATCTATGTTTACTTCATCTCCTGCTAGGCTGCTAACATATTGTGGGTTTTAACTTCTAAGATAATGAAAAAGGATTACCACAAACCTAGAACATTGCCGGAAGAAAAAATTACCTGCAACTGAACATGATCATGACAGTACCATTCCTGTTATTACTTGAAACAGATGTTTAGGAGCCTTTTCTTAGACAGCTCAATCTCCTTGGTCATGTTATCCATCTCTACCTTCACCAATGCCTCTATATCAATTGATCCAAGTTCCATTGAAGTTACACGGACTTTTACTTCATCAAGAATTTGCTCATAGCTCTTCATAACTTCCTTAATCCTTAATCTTTCCATTAAAGACTTCTGAAATACACTCTCATGCTCAGCAACTTGATGTGCCAATTTCTTCATCTCATCCTTATTAATTGCCAAGGGCTGCTGCAAGCCAATGACCTCATGCTGAAGGGCATGTAATTTCTTCTTCTGTTCATGCAATGTCGAGAAAGCAATGTTATTATCATGTGTTGCTTTCTTGTAATCTGATTCCAAGGAAGTGTATGCATTTTCTACTTCTTTGAGCTGCCACTTCAACTGATCCTGTAACTTTGCAGAAAACTCTAACTTCCGCATCTCCATATTAAAACCATGCATCTCCTTGATTTTTTTAGCATGTTCCAATAATGCATTCACTATCCTTAGAGCATTCTTATCCTCAAGACAATAATCCCATTTAAGAATTTCTTTCTGCACGATAGCTTTAATTACAGCAGCAGTCAATAAATCTTTAGGGTGGCCTTGAATGATTCCCTGAACATGTGAGATGGTCTTCACAAAGTTGTCTCGTTGGATATCACGTAAAACTTTCTCAAGAGAGTTGACTTGTTCAGTGGGCTTCCATGTAAAACATAAAAAGTCATTCATTCTCGAACATGCTGGCTCCTCAGAGTCAGTTGGCGATGACTCGATGCAACCTATCCTCGTGAATGATTCAGAAGTCTCTGCAGCATTTCTTTCTGTTTGCTCTTCACTAGTTTCTCTATTATTGCCTTGATCTAGATTCCCATCATTTTCTACTTTACTATGTCGAGGCTCTTCACTTAAATCCACTTCACCACGTGCTTGCTTTACTCCCTTTAAGTCTTGAAATAATGAACCTAGAAAGGGACACAATGATTTAACTATAAAGTATAGTATGAAGCATTTACATGCCAATTATAACTAGAGAGGACCCTGAAAATACCTATATTTGGCTCATGAGCCCTTTTCAAGCCATGGTCTGTTTTCTCATGGTATACACATGCTTGTTCCGCCGTGTCCTCCACCTGCTCTATGGTGCTAGTTGGTGATGATTCTAGCTCTTCAGATCTTTCTTCAAGTGTGTTCTTTGTGCTGTCAAGAGCATTTTTCTGGTGTGCCAGTACCAGTCTTGTTGATCTTTGTGGTGTTTCAGAAGTATGGCAAAAACCTCGCTGCAACTTGCTTGTTCTTCTCTTTGTCTGTGAAAAATCACATAATTCATGCTCATCGACAAGCCTGCGCTTCACTGTTGTCAGGTTACATTGTAACGGCTGATTAGACAAATTAGGCTCCTCAAGGCTGCTCTTCCTGCTCTCAGGTATTGGAGAAGAATAATCATCATCTGGAGGGAAGAAGTGTCGTAGTTTCCTCTTTACAATATCAACTGAAACAACAAAAGGATATGTTTTCTCTGCTAGCAATGCAAGAATGACAGAAGCTGAGGTGATAAAAAACTTACATTGCAATAGAAGTTTGTGCTTCAGATACTGGTTCTGAATTTGTGGCTTGCCCCTGCATATGCCAAAATCTTCTGCCACTGCATCCACATTCCATTTATACAAACCGAGCATTGCACAAAATAAATCAATTGTCACTATGTCAACTTCCAGTGTTCTCATTACTTCAGCTATTGCATTAGCTTTATCATCCTCCATTGACCCCTCCAATGATAAGTGTTCATCTAACTCAACTCTCAAGCTGCCTATTTCATGAACATGTAAACTCTGCAATGAAAAATATGAAATGTGTTCATCCCCTTGAGCACTCCTTTGCAAAATAACTATCTAAAAATTGATGCAAAGTATTTAGTTCAAGGAGACAACATTACTACCAAGGTACTAACCAATAATTTTGAACTTCATATCCTCCCTGACCACGAGGTAAAAGGTATAACAGCAAAAATCAAGTTAGTACCTCCTATTTATTTCTACAAGTTACACACTTACACCTCCTAAAGTGACTTCAAATAATTCTTCTGCACCATAAGATTCCTCAGTGAACAGTATTTTCAATGTGTTTTTATATTTAGTCAGGTTCTGGTATTCCAAATATATTCTACCACACCTGCAAATCAAACCTATTTCTATTTTGAAATAAAGTGACTCCATATGAACTGGATAGTGCGCAAAGCATATAGAGACAAAACAAATGACATGTACAAAACTAGTCTAATTATTTGCTCAAGATTAGACTAAATATTGCTCCATAAAGGATTGATATGTTATCTCAACCTGTGAATGAGTAGGCGTGAGACTGTTAGCTGCATCCGTTAGTTTATCCCCCTTCTGCCCCCTCCTAGTAGAGGAGAATATATCACATGGGAGTTTTCCTTCTAGACTCCTTGTGGCTTGGCCCGCACTTCTTGAAGACCGAATTACTTTTTCGCAAGCATTCAGACCAAAAGGTAAAACCATGAACTGCATGTTGTTATCGTATCTGAAGAGAAGGAACTCATATTCCCTTAAAGAATTGTCCTCCACAAACTTTGCCCATCCAGTGGTCAGAAATACATGGCCATCAAGTTTCTCTAGCTCAACAGCCCAGGTCTTCCCTTCTGAATTTTGAAGAATGCCTTTGGGAGGTGATGGCAATGAAGTGTCAGAAGTTGCACGGTCCACCTCTGAAATGTGAATGAGGAAGTCTCGAGGTATCTCCTACATATAGAGGTTTTAGGAGTTAGGGCATACTTTAAGGCATATCCGCATGACCGAATACAGTACTTTGGTTGTCAAAGCCATTTCTCAGTAGGCAGTGAAATGCAAAATATACAATGTGACTGAGTGTGCTTTTGGTAACTAGTTACATGTGGTGGGTAATTACATAATACGTACACAAAGATGACATTTAACCACACAATCAATGCTCATAATCTGAAACTCTACTTCTATTGTCAGAGCACATGCATCCAAGGAAATCAATGTTAGTATGCCCACCAACAAATCAACAATTCTTTCATGTCTAGTTATACAAATAATAGTGCGATCATACATTACAAAACTATTTTCCTTTTATACACCTCCCAACATCTCATCTATTATAATAAATATCACATTCTTCAGCCAGGGGTTCTGGCTTTCTGTTCTTTTATTTTGCATGTGGAATTGCGGTCAATCGGCTTAATTTCCATTCTATCCTGAGCATCTTCTCCCTTAATACAAAAGAAAAGGCACACGAATGCACATGCAAACAAAAAAGAGAGATGCAAATACAATTGGGCATTTTCCTAAAAAAACATTGTTTGAAAAACATGCAAACAATGTTTTTGAGGAAGATGCATACATATGCGAGCGTTCATCCATTCATGATCCATCCACGTTGGGAATAGCACGTTTTCCCAAAATAGAAGCAACGCAAGGAACTCGGCCGGGTGAGATGCCACATTTCTTCAACAATACACGTTGGTTGAGGGACAGTAAACGATGGGGACAAGAGGATCTCCCCTGAAAAAACTGGGCCAGCCGGCCAGGCACGCACGCACGCACGCAGCACATGCAAAAAACATCGCATTACTAGTACGAGGAAGCAGGAGCACTCACGAGGCGGCGGGCGAACTCGCCGACCATGACCTTAATGAAGTGATGCCTCCTCCCGTCCTCCATGAGCAGGCAGCACCGCAGAACAGCACGCAGATCTCTTTCTCCCTTTCTTTCTTGGCTCCCCTATCTCCGTCGGTTTGGTTTTTGGGAAGAGGAAATTACGGGAGGCGATGGACACGGCCGCGCGGGCGGGCGGGCGGTTGGGTGTTGGTGCGGGAGTAGATGACGATGGAGCGTCTCTCTCTCCAGTCTCCCCCTCTTCTCCTCTCGAGTCTCCACTCTCCACTCCTCGTGTGCGCGGAAACGCCGGACGCGGCCGCCTCTCCTCTTTTATTTCCTTGTCGAGAGCAGGTGGCCCTCCTTTAATCGCCACTTGTGCGCGCTCGGCGCGCGGCATCTGTTGCTCGCAGGGCGGCGGACACGACTCGTCAGCGGCTATGGGAGGAGGGTCAAGGGAGCGCACGCAACGCATCCCGTCAGATCGTGACGTCGGCCTCACGTTGTTTACTTCGTAGCAACCATATTAATTTATATAAATAAATTAAAGATAATTAGTCTTTAACTATAGAAATCTACACAATAAATATCTAAGTGGACTAAATAGACGAGACACATAAACAAATAAATCAGCAAAAATATAGGTGAGAGAAAAAAGATAAAAGAGATAAATTATTTTTTTATTTCATATAGGTAGTCCAAAGTACTATGAATAGTTGAATCTTTTTTTTGCTATTAACTAGTTCTACGGTACTTATAAATAGCTCAATCTATTTCTTTATTTCTTATAAACTAGTATTATATTGTGTGGTTGCCTTTACTCGTGGTTTCAGGGTTCCACTGACAGTTGCTCTGTTCGGTCGTTTCCACGGTAGAAATCCCTCTCGCTTGTTCAACCATCCACGGTCCATTCTTCTCTCGGTTCAAAAATCTTCTAGTATTACTTTTTCTATTTTTTCCAAAATAATTATATTTATTTGTAGTGCATACAAGTCAATCTTCTATGTATTACTTTTTCCATTTTTTCCAAACAATATATATATTCGTTGTTTACATGCATATAAGTCTTAAATAGACAGTAATACTATTTTATTTAATGGCTAAATTAAATTAATGTCACATATTTTTGTTTATATGTATACATGTCTTAAATAAGCACTAGTACTGTTTAAATTTTATTTGGTTGGTGGTTACCTGATTTAACTCAACTTGTCATAAATGCGGCAGTGCAATGTAAAGTGTGGCCAACAATTTTTTAGCTTTAGTGCGGCAAGCTTTTGTTAAAAACGAGTTATCGATGCATGGAATAATAAACAATTTTTTTAGCTTTAGTGCGGCAAGCTTTTGTTAAAAACGAGTTATCGATGCATGGAATAATAAATTAGTGAAGTGTGACTTGCCTCAACTAACAAACTCACCCAAAACATTTGTATTGGCACGCCTAATATGGTGTTTGCTTAGATATGATTATAAGTTTACGATGAAATGATACATCGTAGGTATTTGGTTAGATGAACATGATAAGATAATAGTCTGTTTAGTTGGATAGATATAATTTAGATGATATAAAGCTAAATTTAGTGGGTCTGTTTGTTATATATATTTTAGCTAAAATATAATTATATGATATCTTATTTTATAGATTAAATTTAATAAACACAATGTTATAAATCAAATCATAAGTTAGATAGATGATTTAGAAAGACAAATCATTTAAATATTTATAATATGGTCAACTTATCCGTTTTTGCTCTCCAACCTATCCCATTAAAAGGCAATGAGAACACTAGCTTAAGGGGACAAAAGCACTTCAGCCCATAAGAGAGCACGTTCAACGAGCCAAAGTAGTACATCACCGCCTCACCGGGCAATAGTTCAGGCACGCAAGAGAACAACTCACAGGAACTCAACTGGACCATTTTATTTATAGAACATTGCTCGATCGGTGACATTTTACAGTCAGATTATTCAGCAAACTACCCTATGAATATCCTTGCCGTTTCAATACTTCAAGGAACTCACCATGAGGTTTCACAGCAGTAAACATTAGAAACATATCCTTTCTAGAAAGAGAGATGAATATCCAAGAGCCTGAAAAGGTGGAGAAGAATGAACTAAACAACATCCCTGGCCAAGCAGTCCTGTTTAGGAGTAGTTTGCTAAATTTGGAGAGCAGAAGCAATTGGTCCCGCCAGACTGAGAATTTCAAACGGCCGCCTGTCCTTGACGGCATTGACAGTGAGAGGGCATGAATCAGTAATCCAAAAGTGGCTCAGCCCATGCTCCGGACCATCTGAAATTTTGCAGTAAAAATATGGTGATTATATTCAGGCAAACAAACTACACACTTTTAAGGAACAGTAGGTGCTAGTGCTACAAATAACGAAAGAACCAGAAATTCATTCATCCAAGGTGTTACCACCATTATCTAATGTATACAGAGGTAACCATGTGACAGAAGTTTGAAGTTGAAAGTTTGAAGGCAACTGGCAACAGAAATCAAAGAGGAATTTTGCATAGCGCCCCCATACCAAACTGTATAATGATTAATGAGGAAAGGCCATATGGTATGACTCGGCACTAGTGCATTATCGAGGTATTCAATGAAAATCAGGACAAGATTTTGATATCATTCCAGAAATCTTTGTGCATCTTTCACTGGAGAATTATTATGATGTTCTGTATTTGATGTCTTGCCTACCCCAACTTGCTTGGGATTGAAAAGCTTTGAAGATTGAAGATTGTATTTGATTTCTTGAAGTTTAGTGCACACAAACAGCTAAAAGTTTGACAAATTTACTGGTAGAAGAAAAGGACCTCCAAGATTTAGTCTCTCTTGCTTATTGCAGAATTCTAGTTGCTCAGTCAAACAGTATGGTAGCAGGCAGGTGAAAAAATTATTACTAGTAAACAAATAAAACAAGTGGACCAACCAGCTCTACCATGTATCTGTGCCCTTCTTGTATGATCTATTTATGTTCATATACCAATGAATTTATTCAAAGGTGTCAAATGAGAAATAAACGAACTTGTCCATATTAATTGCCTCTAGATTCAAGAGTTCTAATAAGGAAACATAAAAACATATATAGGAGAATTATAAATTATTAGTATGCTAATATTATAAAATGTTGATGTGCACATACCTCCATTATCAGGCTGAAATTTCTCCCATGACTTATTGGGGAAAATGCCATGTGTCACATACGCACTAACCTTTGCTGCTCCATGCACTGCCAATACTTTCTGGAAAGAAAATTCAGTAAGTTAGCAATCTTAAGGAAGTCTGGTAGAGCTATATAATTATAAAATGTTAGGAAGTATACTTCCAAAAAAGTAAACTGCTGTGAAATAAATATCTTAAATGAAGACCACATGTAGTCACTAGAAAATGAAAAATGGAAGTCTAGCCATCAACAAATTTAATTACCTGGCACTCAATCAATGTACCACCTGACTGCACCAAGTCATCAACTATAACAACATGGCGGCCTCTAGCATCTCCCTCTTTTATCCGTACAATTCTCTGTTCCCCTTCTCTAACTTTATTGCATACAATCTATCAAAGACATTTTATGAAATCAGAGTCATTATTCAGCAAATAGGAACACCATTTCTTGTTGGGATTTGGAAGTACTCACTACTCAGACAAAAAATTTACCATTGGGAAATGTTGAAGTTGCTTATAGAAGCGCTTCCATGCACCATCATCTGGAAAAGCTATGGTTATCTGATAAAAGTATAAATAAGTATATCAGTCTGTATGTTACATCAATGTTAGCAAAAAAAGAAGGTTTTTCATGTAGTCAGAGCACTCACATTATCGGAATCAGGTAGTTCCTGAAGCCTACTTTTCAGTAGTGAAATGCCACTCTCAAAACATGGCAAGACTGAGTCTCCAAAGTAGAATCTCTCCTGACATGTTACGTACAGGTTATTTTCATGTAGTTGTTTAAAAAGGGCAAGTTATTTCAACATGGAAGAATTTTACTTACTTGCAAAGCATGAATATCAAAGATCACTAAACTTGAAGGTCCACCCCTTGATATTGGTATATTTGACAAAATTCTAGCAAGTGTGAAAGCTGTTGCAACATCTCCTTCATCTTCCATCCGCTCAGAAGTCCCAGTTGGGAAAAATGGGAGTATAAGGGTAAACGATGAAATAAACAACTTTGGCAGAGCATATATAATTGATAGTTGCTCAAATATGACATTTGGCGAACTAAATGATGCTAAAAAAGCAACATGTCGCCCGTGAATTGTGTGGGCATTTGAGATGAATAAATTTGGGAATCCATCTGCAAACGTCCTGAAAAATGGTGCCAAAGTTAGTGTAAGCGATAAGCTCAAGTCTAGTTTTGCTATAAGAAGAGAAGCTGTTCCTAGACAGATTTTTGGAAATGTTCAAGATAATAAAAAAGCTTGTTCCACCTATAAATAACTACGACCAGAACATAGGGATGAATTACCATTCCAACTCTAGGTCCCTTGACAGAAGTACTACTGAATTAAAGAATGGTCCTTGCGTCAGTTTTGATAACTTATACCTTGAAAATTAAGTTTGAGTGCAGAAAAAGGAAAGTATCAGTGGGCTGACTGCAGCAAGCATATGCTGTCCCAACTTCTCCCAGTCAAACACAACAGGCAACTAGGCAAGCATCTTAGAAATGCATATAGCTTCACTTTCCATACTAGCATTTTCTGTTCTATTAAGGGACAAGGATCAAGGTTAAAGCTTTCTAATCCCGATGAACTAATTGTGAAACCAAGCAAAAATCGATCAGCAATGATGTACCAATTCCGGAAACATTCAAGGAAACTCCATCCAGTTCAGACATTATTTTCCATCGAACATTCTTTCATCCAATTAGGCGGAAAATGACATCTTGGCAATGGTGATTGGGATACTTGGTTGGCCAGATGCAAGATTCGGGCTACAATTGTAAACCAAGACAATCCCAGTTTCGAGCGCACGACCTAAAGTTCGAACATTTAGGGAAGGAAAAAACAACGAAATGCTAAAAAGGGCGGGGCAAGCTTGTGACCTCCAGGAGATGGAGCGCAGCTCGATGTCGTCGTTCCGGGCGACCACTTGCTCGGCGAGCTCCCGCATCTCCTCGCAGTAGAAGAGGAGAACGCTCTTGTGGGACCCGACGGTGCCGGACATCTTCGGCACGGAGAGCGGTGCCAGCACGGGGGGCGCCAAGTAGATACCGCTGCCGTTGCCGACGACGTTACTACTGCTTGTCGCGCTCGCGCCGCCGAGGTGGAGGCTGGCGCGGAGCCTGCCGGAGGCCGAGGCGCGAGGGGAAGTCCTCGCGAATGCGGATGCGGGGATCGGCTGCGGGCTCGGGGCCGGGCCTGGGGTTTTGGCGCCGAACGCGGCGGGGGAGGCGGAGGTGGCCGTTGCCATCCTGCCGCGCCGCCGCCGGGCGCCGGGGCGGGGGGTTGTTGGGACTTGGCACTTGGGGTGCTGCTGCTGCTGCTGCGCGCGTTGTGTAACACGTGTGGCGCGTGCCGGGCGTTGTTTTTTTCGTTTTGCGAGATTTCGCGTGATTTATAGGCGGTTGCACGGAACGGCATAGGCGCACCGGCGGCCGCCCGGTGGTGGGTGGGCGCAACCGGCAGCGCGCGCGCGGTGGACGACGAGTGGTGGCGTATGCCGAACAGCCGAACTGGTCAGCACGTTGGGACGCAGCCACGAAGGATGCTCGCGTCACATACGTTTAGCGGTTTAGGTGCATGTCGCCTTTCGATTTTGTCTGAACTGTAAAAACTTTCAACGAGTAATGGGCTGGAGGTTGTCGGTTTTGCCTTTCTAAATGGGTTTATGTTTATTTGTAGCTTAATTTGGTTGTTTTAATAATTGACGCTACAGAACTTTTAGGTAGCAATGAAGCGATAGCCCGTAAAAGCAGAAATGGTGTCATCCAGGAAAGCTTAGTTTGGTTAGATTTTCCCACCCTGCCGAGTTTTCTAAGCTGGAAGCAAGAAAATGAGGTAGAGAAATCAGATAATACTTTGGGCGGGACGGGATGAACGCAGCACGCGGCCACCGGATCAACTTTCCGGGAAGCGAAGTTCGCCTCCGGCGGTCGCACGGCGTTTGGGGGTTGGTAGGATGGACTAATACTCTAATACCAGTAACAGAGGACTAACGTCACTCGCTCTGTCTACATGGCACATCTCGTTCACGTTCAGCGTCATCGTCGATGCAGCACGCAGTACTCCCGTTTGCTGCACGATTTTGTGACGACCGGCTTCGATTTCCACGTGCCGGGAACCTATCCGTCGACGTTGTCCACGCGATACATCTGTGTTTAGTTTGATGTCGAGACGCGAAAGCTCAGTTCTAAATTAATCTCCAGCACTGGGTTCTGGGTTCCGGGGAGTACGTGTTGGACCAAACATCTGCACGCTGACAAAAACAGATCTACCACGATCGGCCCAGCCACACCAACACAGAAAAACAGAACAACTCTGCAGATATCAATCCACCTTATTTTGATGGAATTTCTGAACTGCTAAGTTTCATTCACATGGCTTTGTCCTTCTGAATATGCTTATTGGCACGCCACTATGCAAAGTTTTTTCTCCACACAGGTCACGCACTCCGGAGCCTGACCGCGGGCACGGCCGGCTCGACCACCCGGAAGACGTGGACGCGGAACTCGGCGGCGGCGACGAGCTCGAACGCACAGTAGTCGCCTTCCTCCAGGCAGTTGCCCCGCGCGAACGCGCACCACCCGCGCGACAGCCGGTCCCTCGTGTTGGGGATGTAGAGCACCGACCACACCTTCCCCCCCGGGTCTCGCAGCACCACGCTCGTCCTCTCCCGCGGCAGGTGCTGCCGCGAGAACCCCGTCGGGAACCTCTGCACGCGCACACAGATCACAGATGGCTTCACGTACTGGGTCGTCACATGTTGAGATAGTAGTGTCATAGTGTGTGAGCTCACCATCATGAAGGAGTAGTAGACGTGCATGGTGCTCATGCGGATGACGCAGTAAGGCAGCGGCGAGCGGAACGCGTGCGCGATCTCCGTGGCGCGCTGCCGCTCGGCGCTCGTGACGGGGCGACGGCGGGAGACGTACCCCTTGTAGCGCCGGATGGACGGGGGGATGCTGGAGCTGGAGAGCGCAAGCAGGTCGTCCTGTATGCTCCGCGTCTTCACCGAGCCCCGCATCACCGCGCCGTCGCCCTGAGGCCCCCATGCAGCTGCAAGACCGTGGCTCGGCGACGCTCCCGGCGTCGACGGTGCGGGGATCGCGCACAGCGGGAGCTCGTCGGCGTCCTCCTCGCTCTTGACCACTGTTGATCCTGCAGAATGGTACCGTACGTAGCTTAGAATAACACAGACAACTTCTGGGTAACAAATCGCGCCAAGCTAGGAGCCAATTTTGAAATATGTGGCTACTGCACGCGTGACATGAACACATCGGTAAATTTGGTCTTGCTACTGCGTGAGTGGATTTGGTTCGTGGTAAATTTGTCGCGTGTGATTAACCTCCCATATTATCTCCCGTCTTTTGGATAAAAGGCAGTGATGGCTTGATGCCCAACTTTGATGGAAAGCATAACAGAGTTTAATATTATATCTCTCGCCTCTCTCGTCGTCGGCTCGTCCAACTCATCTTTGGTTGATGTGACATCGCTAAGGACACTTCACTTATGGTGCTCGTACATTTTATTAGTCACACTGTTTCTTTTTGCTTTACCATCAGTAATTCTAGACGTGTGCTGTTAGGGAAAAAGGTGTATGCTAGTGGATAGAATTGCGTGTACGTACGTACTTATCCGAGAAATTTTTGTTAGCACGCATGTTTTTTTAGATGGTTAGCTAACATGTTACCAGTACAACATAGCTACTACCAGGAAAATCACGATGCACTTACCCAGTTCAAGCGTCCAACTGGAGCGTGTGATCTGCAACTGCTGATCGCTAGGCGGCGAGCGGTACATCATCAACTCCTTCCCGACCGAATTCTTCTCGGGCCGCGTGGCATCACGCGGGGGCGCCATCCTCGGGCG
>KE371463.1:675215-691489 GCA_000418225.1 Zizania latifolia | reverse complement strand
CCTGACGAGCTTTCGGGGTCGCCGGGCAGGTTGCCGGGCGTGGCCCCGCCTGACCACCGGAGTGGCCAGGGTATTGCCTCCGGAGAGGGCTTGACTGGGAGTGCGTCGGCGCCGGGCGTGGTGCCGGGCGACGCCCCCTGCGACCGTCGGAGCGGTCGATGGTGACCCATGCACCGTCGTTCCTGGGGACGGCGGTGCGGGCGGTGTAGGTCACCTTGCGCCTGGCCTGTGGGGCCAAGCGCTTCGCCGACGCGGACGCCGGGATGGTGACCTGGTGCTCCCCCGAGGCGGACTCGGAGAGCACAAGCTGACGGAAGTCGTCAGCTGCGAACACCAGGCTCCCAAACATGAAACTGGAGCCGGTGGGGACCTCGAGAGCGTTGGTGAAGATGACGGCCATCGGCGTCATTGGTTGAGGTAGCAGCGATCCCCTACCTGGCGCGCCAACTGTCGACGGGTGGTCGGACAATCCTCCTCGGGGGTGGTCCGAGGGGGTGATTTGTAGTGGCAGGGAAGCGCTGCACTCAAGACCCGATGGTTGCACAGCTCGTATGAATAGAACTGGCCGGAGTTGACTCGAGGGTTTAGAGTGGTTCGGCCCCCCCGATAGGGTAATAGGCCTACGTCCACTGGGTTTTGATGGGGTGCTTATCAGTCGGGAATGGAGTTTACAATGTCGGATTACACGAGCTAGGGCTCAGAGAGTAGTGAAGGGTGTGTGTGTGTTACAACTTGAAGAAGCTGTCTTCGCTTGAGCAGCCTCCTTTCCTTTTTCTCTCGTCCCCCGTTCTAAGGCGAACATCCTGCTATTTATACCCCTGTTGGGTGCAACCTATTGTACAACAGCTAAACGGGTACGTGGCAGCGCGCTGATAGGACATGGCACGCCCAGATGGGAAGCGGCGTGCTGCCAACTCCCTACCTGCCCTCTGCGCTGACGCCGCCCGACAGGTGATCTTCTGACGCGCCCGGATTGCCTCCTGTCCGCTTTCAGTCCAGTCACATTTAATGCGTTCATACATCCTTCGGCCGAGTCTGACTCCTGCTCGCGCCCGCGTGCGTGCTGTGGGTCCCCCGCCTGGCGTTGTGCCTAGGGGTATGCCGCGTGGCCACCTGCCCGCGTGCTACGTGGCCAGGAAACCGCCACGTGGCCTACCCGGGGGGTCTATCCCCCACAGATTTAAAGAGGGAATGGGTTATGTTTAAAAGCAGGTTATTAGTAAAATTCTTCTTTGAATTTAAAACATTTTTTACAATCAAAATATAGCGTATCTTATCCCATGAAAATTTTTGGTATTTTTCTAAGTCAGTTAACTATTTTTAGTTAATTAATTGCGTTTTCTAGGATTTAAATTGAAACGAGTCAAATTTAAATTGCACTTGCATAAAATAATAAACCCATGATATTAAGAAAAATAAAAATATATACTGTATACTAGAGACCAAATAATCTTAGAAAATCTCTATATTAAAAAAAACTCAATTATTTTCTTTTTCTTTTTTTTGAAGCAATTATTTTTCTTTTCTTTATTTCTTCTACCGGCTCGGCTGGCGAAAAAGAGCAAAAAGTTGCCCTCTGCTGAAGTCGAACACAGGACGTGTGGTTTGAATCCCACAGAAAATAACCATTGTACTACAACAGGTTTGTGATTTAATTTTAAGGGGAGGTGATATTTGTCCGAGTGTTTCCGGCCTGGTGAGCGCGCGCCTGCACGAGAGTTTAGTACCGCCTCGTTTGTTTAGGAAAGATGGAGCTGAAGGATGGCTATAAAAGGAGGGTCAGGGATCCTTGTTCATGACAAAACTAATGTTTTACATTAGCACACATTTGTATAAATAAAATATTTATTTTGTACTCATGTTAAAGTTAATTTTAATTTAATGGTTATTGATTATTGATATTTGGGATTCGGATATCCTATTAAGTTTTATCCAGATTATTCGAATTTATATCTCTAAATTCGTTTTTTTATACGGTTGGAAACTATTCGAATCATTTTCATGCTTCCCGTCTGCCTGGTCTCCCCGGTCTCCCGGCTAGTTTCATGCTTCGTTTTAGCGCGTCTTTGTTTTGCGCCCTCCATCTCCTGTTGATCAGCCGTTCTATATATTTAACATGTTCTGCATGTAAATTGCGGCGTGCATGACCATGGTTTCGTGCGGTATCCACGAGTCAGCAAGTCAAAACTGTACGTACAGTTAGTTACCTCGCATCGACGTGCCAGGCGGCCGGCCGATGATGAGGATTAGAGGATATTGATGTAGACTCGACGGCTGAAAACCTGAGTCGCTAGGATAGCAAAATTTTAGGGCCAACTGACAAGTCAATTGATTTGGCCTTACGTGTGTCACCTACCGCGTGACAGTTCACTTTGTACATCTCCAGATCAATTGACACAATCGTTTTTTTTAAGAAAGTCACACAAGTCCGACTTTGTTGAAAGCCATGTGACGGAGACGTGATACGCCAGGAGGTCACCCATCCTGGTACTACTCTTACCTGAGCACGCGAAACGTCAGAGTTTTGATGGGATCCGATGTCAACTTGCTTATATCCCTTTCACAATTGACACAATCGTTTCACACGTAAGTTTACACACACTAATTAATTTAAGTACATACTTAACCAGGTGAAATGTTAATCAAAGTTTAAATAGTTAAAAGTGGATTAGTGATTATGATAATATTCATTCGTGTTGTTTCGAGTCTATTCATCTTCCGATTGTATTAATATTCGATATATTCTTATTATCATAGTAAAATTATATAATTAAATAAAAATATGTTTTAGTTATATAAAATTTTAATTGTGGATCTTATGGCCTAGTTGATTGCACACTTGCCGCATTACAGGTCATGACGTCTCGTTTTGTCACTAGCTAATAAATGCATACATAACTTATGGTTCTTAATTATTTACACAGCGCAAACTAATCCCATTACTATTTTGATATAGTTGAGATTAATTAACGATGACAAATTAATATTACTTATTCCTAGTAGTACAGAAGCTCTTGCGTGAGCATGACATCGTCGAATGAAGAAGAGTCCAGCAGGTCTTGGAACGAGCCACCGAACGCGGGAGAGTCGAAGAACAAGGTACTGTTGCTGCTGCTGGCGCCGCCGCTGGACTCTGACAACGGCACTGCGTCGTGCACGTCCACGGGCCACATGCTGCTGCCGTCACTGCTAGAGGTCGGACTTGTTCCTGACGACGACCACGACCACGATGATGTTGTCGTCGTCGCCGCCGCTCGCGCCGACGCGGCCTCCCCGGTAGTAGTGGTGGTCGCGGACTGCTGCCCGATGAGGCCCATCAGCTCGGCGTACAGCTGGTCCGACTTGTGCAGGAGCTCGTCGTTTTCCTCCACGTTGTCGAGCCCGGTTGTGTCGAGGTTTACGAGGGCAGGAGGAGCAGGTTGGCCCTGGCTGACGCCTTGGGATGGGCTGTCGTCATCGGCGGCGATGCTGTCGTCGCCGCCGCCGCCGATAGGGGGAGGTTGAGGTGTTGCTTCTCTTGTGGTGGACAAGTACCTCTTCTTCAGCTTGGTGTTCCAGTAGTTCTTGACGTCGTTGTCCGTCCGGCCGGGGAGCTTCGACGCGATCACCGACCACCTGCGTGCATTCACACGGAGATCAATATAAACAAACAGGGGATGCGTGCGCGAAACAGTATGCAAGTAGAGGTAGCGCATGTACTTGCTTCCCATTTCGCCGTAGAGCGACAAGATGAGGTTGTCCTCCTCGTCGGTGAAGCCGCCGTGCCGGAGCTCCGGGCGAAGGTAGTTGAGCCACCGCAGCCGGCAGCTCTTGCCACACCGTTTAAGCCCTGATGAACAATGAGGCAATCAGAAGGTTGTAACAAATCAATAACGTCAGCATTGCGTGCATACATATGCGAGCGAGACAGCGAGTGTCAATAAACTAGTTCGTCCCTACTCTGTCAAGCCGAGATAGATAGTAACATTTGAGGGTCCAGCAGAGTACCAAGCTACGTTAAAGAAGGCAAGAAGCTTGATATGCCGTAAAAAAGTTGGGAGTGACGGAAGCTTTTGACCACTGTGGCACTGTGCAGTAGATATACGGAATATACACGGTACCTGCTTTGTGGGGCAGCGCGATCCAGTTGCCGGCATTGCCGAACCTCTCGACGAAGCTCCTGAGGATGGCGTCCTCCTCCTGCGACCACGGTCCCCGCTTCACGCTCGCCTTATCGCAGCACGGCGAACGCCCCATCTCTCTCTCTCCCTTCACTTCCCTTCACTTCCCTACAGCTCGCTGCAACCTGCACTCCAGGGACGAGCTGTAGCTACCTAGCTCGCGCGTGCAGAGGAAGAAGCTAGCAGAGACGTCCGAGGCTGCAAGAGAGACGAGCTTAGCGAGCTAGCAAGCGCGGGGTTGGTGAGGCTGCTGAAGCCCAGGTCTCGCCTCCTCCCCGTGGTTATATCGAGAGTCAATCAGCTAGCTGACCGAGCTAGCGCAGTACACGCACATCGCTCACCTCTCTCATCTAAACGTCAAGAAAACTAGAAAAATTCAGCAACTTCCCGGTCAGCTCTGTCTCTGCGTATTTTACGACACATGGATGAGAATGTATATATTAGTTCGTGTTGTCCGTGTTGATTTATATGAAGAAATAAAAATGGGAAAGCGCCTAGTTATGAGAATTATTGTACTAGGTCTCTGTCCATGTCGACCGATTAATTATTTGGGTTTCTCGGATTCCAAGAAGCGACAAATTTTTTCGTATAGAGAAGATGCATATGTAGCATATAAATATGCTTGGTCAAGCGACAGCAATAATGTCCATAGGCGGGCGCTTGCTTGTGCCCTGCGATCAGCGCTCCAATATTCTACAGGGCTAGGAGACCTAACTTGATGATAACTTGGCAACTACCACCATACGTGTATATACATGGATGCGAAGGTCTAGATGAGGATACAATCCACTGGCCATTGTAATAACCAATTTAGTTTGATTTATTAACACAAAAACACAACTCCAAACTGTCCTGCTGATGATCTTTTCTCCACAGGACAGGATCCTTTCTTGTAGGGAAGAGAACAAAACAGGGGTGAAAGTCATGTTTGTTTCAGCTTAAAATTATAGTAATCTAGTTTATAATATTTATTTTAGCTTAGAATTCTAGTAATTCAGCTTATAGAAAAAGTTAGATTGGACTAGTTTATTAGATGAGTGATTTTACGGTTCTTGAGAAGGTACCAGAATTTTTAGAATTTTTAGTTTTAATTTTGGTATCTCCTGGTACCAAGTTGTCAAGGGTGTCGGTACCTAGGGTAAGAGGCCCTCGACTGCGTAAATCATAGCGGTAGGATAGGTTGGCATATGGTTGATCCCCCTGCCAAGCTATGTTGGAGAACGGAGGAGACTCTAGAGAACGGGGGAGACTTTAGAGAACTGAGGCAGTGTTTGTAGATTGATCTTTATTTCTTGCTTGCCTAATTACATGCTATGGATCTCTTTATATAGAGCAGGGATCTCCTTTATTTCTAACCGACTCTAACTGTAATTGGAGAAGTAAACTAACAAGACTCTAACCATAAACTAACCTAAACTCTATGCGCCATGGCCCAGCCTGACGCGAGAGCACTGTTCACGTGAACAGTACCACGTGGTACTGTTCACCCATGGCCTGGTGGCCCTAGCCCATGACATCTCCCCCTCCCTTGAAGACCAGCTCATCCTCGAGCTGGCAGAGCAGGCGAGGTACTGTTGACGTCTTCCGATGCGGCGGACTGGAGAGGCCGCGCCAGAAAACCCTGTGATCCTTGCGCCAAAAGGACATGGAGAGTGTCCTAAAATCCCAGGTGATCAGTCTCAACGATGCCAGCCACTGCGTTTCGAGTACCACGACGTAGCCGACCAGAGGGAGGGCACAGAAGTTAGCCTTGAACTCTTCCTGGCCGATCTGGAATGGGGTGTCACGGTACATGCCCGGGCAGGAGAGACGATCGCCATTGGCCATCGGGACTAGCATCTTCCCGTGCGGACGTAGGCGCAGAGCGGTCCAGCCCTCTGCCTCCTCGGAGATGAAGTTGTGGGTGGAGTCGGAGTCGGGGAGGGCTAGCAAGGATACGCCACCTAGCTGGAAGGGAACTTGCATCGTCTCGCTTGTATGGACACCTGCGATGGCATGCAAGGAAATCTGCGGGTCGGCCTCCTGCTGCTCAACCGGCTCGGTGATGTCGTCATCATCGTCGAAGGCGAGGTCGAGGAGATAGAGACGTTGGCAAACCCGGTTGTGGTCGGGACCAAATTTCTCATCGCAGCTACAGTAGAGTTCGAGGCGATGGCGTTCCTCCATCTCTGACTGGGACAGCCGTTTGACCGGCTGGCTCTCCACCTTGACCGGTGTTGTCGTAGAGGTCGGTGGCGGGGACGCCGGTAGCGTCAACCTGGCTGGCGGCGTGGGCAGGATGCCCCGGGGTCAGGAGTCGGGGCGTGGAGTCAGGGACGGAGCCAGGGCGGCGGCGCACTGGTCATGGAGCCCCTCCTTGCGGGCCAAACTCATGGTGATGGCGCGGATGGCGGAGGCGTGGCCGACAGTGATGGTGATGGCAGCGGTGAGGTCCTTGAGCTGGGCCATCATCTCGGCCAAGGTGGGTTAGGGGTCTTCTGCATCGGACATGTCCGCGGTGGTGGTGGCATAGGCAGGTTGATCGGTGGGAGGCGTGGTGGAGGACCTTCTGGATGCTGATCGAGGAGGTACCAAATTAACACTGAAAATTCTGATACCTTCTAGTACATTCTTAAGGACTGTAAAATTTCTCTTATTGGATTGTTGTAATTCGCACTTTAGATTATAATAAGCTGACATGTTTATTTTAGCTTGTAAAAATAAGCTGAATTATTATAATGACAAACATGCCCTTAAACCTCTTATTAGATATCTGAACTGTTGTGGAATTATTCTGGAAGGAAAAAAAAGAAAAGCTGAAAAAAGATTTTGTTTCAGCTTCTTTTACAATTTTACCTTGTATTAGTGAGATATTACTTTTTGTTTCTGAAAGTAAAAGCTCTCAAGATCAAATGATCAATGACGCATGTATGAAGTCAGTGCTTTTTCAGTGGTGTCCGTCGCCGTAACTTCGGTCCACGGATGAGCATGTAATGTCGTTAACCAATGGTCACTACTGCGAACAGTTGGACTGATTAATTAATCTCTGTTGATCTGGTCTGTGTGAGAAAAAATAATAATTACAGTAGCAGCTGATGACCATAATCGTCATGTGTATGCAAAAGCTGCTAGCTCTATAACATAGCGTAGTAGGAGAAATTCGTCAGGAAAAAAAAAAGAGGACGGACTCTAGAGGCCTGGTTCCATTAATCTGATCAACCGATTGATCTACTAGACCAGGTGCCGTATGTTAAACAGTTAATATCTCACGTTGTGTTATTCTTGAAATGATCCTTAATTGCAAGAGTAATCGGATGTTCTAGTTAAGATTCCTCACAGTTCCTGCTCCAGTTGGTTGATGCAATATATATGTTTCATCCATCCATACATAAACCGATAAACGTATAATCATGTTGCTTGTATATATGCCCGTGCATGCACACGAAGCGTATCTCTGAACTTTAGTTTATTAGCTCGGTAGGAGAATATGGTACACATCTGAATACAGTATGCATCTCACGCAAGCTGTTGCAAAATATGTATGAATCCAATAATGCATAGCATGCAATTTCTGACCTTATCACGCGCGCATTGCACACACACAATCTGAATTCTGGAATATATAGATGCTGTCTGGAACATTTGGATTGAGCATTGCTGCTTCATTATTAGTTATCTTCTTGTCTCTACTCTCTTGTCTAACATCCAAGTATCAAACTTCCAAGCTGCTTCATCGTACAGGATTCTGCTAGCTGGTGTACATGGTGCATGGTCAAAATGTAATTTAAAAAAACAACGAAGCATCTCCCTAATCGTGATTACTCTTTTATTCAGAACCCGTACAGTGAACATGTGACACTTCAACTGCTGTACGTAGACGTAATGGTCGGGAAATCGAAATCGAACCGGATAATGCTTCCTGCTGGGTGTACATTGTGGATCGTCCAAGTGACAAGAACATGAAAAAAAATTCCTAAAAGTACACAATCAAGTGGCCAATTTGTACAGGAAAGTTCTTCCAGTGATCAGATGGAAAACACAGAACATGTTGAAAATGAGTGATTTTATAAGTACTTAAGAAGATAGCAGGAAGTACCATAATTTTTAGCGTTAATTTTAGTACCTCCTACTACCTCCTCAAGGACGGTAAAATTCTCCATTGAAAATATATAACATGTTTCCATAATCATGCCAATAATCCGCCAGTTTAATTATTTTCTCCGCTTAATCTTTCTGCCGTTCTTAATTAATTTCCGGCGCCATTTCTGTTGTTCTTCAGAAACAGCAGCTGCCTCGGTTTTCGACTAAGACCATGTCGGGTGTGGAGAGAAACAGAATGCGCCATTTTTGTCGTACGTTGTTACGCTAGCTAGAAGAAACCAACGGAATTGCAAAGTAAGACAGGCTGGTGTACTAACTGTCCGTGGTAATTAATTTGTTCTTGTCTTATGTTTGGCTATATATGATCATCCATTAACTATGTAAGGTGCAGAGGATCAATTTGAATACCATCGCTATCGATGCTGCTAATTAAACTAGATGTCTTAGCTTCATCTCGCACCAACCACCAGCTAATCAGCACACGGCCGGCCAGTGCCGGCCCAGTTGACCATGCATATGTATGCATTTGCGATGCTTGTGATGAAAAGGATAGAAAATGTTCGTCAAAAGTCATACGCCAATGTTTATCAAAATGCAAATGTGTACACACGAGATGTGATGCGATGCAAGTTTAGTTAAAAAAAAAGTTGCTTCCTATGGCACTGAAATATCATTAGGCAGCATGACCCCTGCCTAACCCATCAGGCCCGCTCATCTAACTTTCTTTGGTCTACTCCCAAATCTTATCCAAATCACACATTTTGAACAAGTCTGCTACCGTTTTAATGTGTAGCCTGTCTACTGAAAGCAAATACGAAGTTTCAGTAAATCTTATTCAAACGAAGTGCAGAATTGCAATAGATATATAAATAATAAGTATAGATATGTTTATATGAGGCGGCTCACAAAGACTTTGGTATTCTATAAAAAAGATCAGTGCCTCATGTTCATTTCCTACAATACAATTCTCGTCCTTAATTAATATACACAATTTATAAATAAAAATGTTAGTACCATACCTTGGTTGATGGACTGGATACCTCCATTATTTTGTGGCAAGGTAATGTTCTAAAATCATTTACGGATGTATTTAACCACTAGGAGCGCAAATTGAGCAACATACTTGTAATGGTACAATATGATGATAAAATAAAGCAGGTTGCCAGTGTAGTTCAGAGCAGCCAAACTCTAAAACAAAAAAGGGGCAAAATTAGACAAGAACTGAACAACCAATAAGATCATCAAATTGATATACGAATACGAGATACATACACAATATAGATACACTCTTTATGATATTGTATTATATACTGTTGAGAAGTGTTGAGAAGAGCAAGACAACTTTCTATTTACTTAGAAGTGTGTAGAATCTTTTGTGTCGTGGTAACTTGAGAAAATTTAGAGACTGGATATTTTTTAGGAAAAGTGTAGAAACTAAATAAAAGGCACATATGTTGCTATGTATCAATCATACGATCTTGTAAGCTTATAAATTAAATAGGCATCCTTTTCCTCTTTGCTATTGATCTAAGGACATGGTGAATAGTAGGGAGTGCTAGATAAAGGAGAGTGATAGTTTCATAGTGAGAGTAATAGAATAGCCACTAAAGAGTTGTGCACTCCCTTGTGTAATACTTGTGTTATTAATAAAATGTGTTAATCTCTTGTTTAGCCTGAGTATATAATACATTTGTTCAGTTGTGATTCATCATTTGCATCGCCCATATGTGCAATTTCTTAATTAAATATCAAAAAACAGTTAAGGTGTCTGAATAATGAAAGGATACATGTAGGTGTGTCCCAATAGAAAAAAGTTCTAGTGGAAGTGACAAACCAGCCAATGAAAGTGCCGCCTAATGTTATCCGCGCATGGTTGACGAAGGGGAATAACATGTGGTCAGGTAAATAATCTTCACTTTCAGTACTTGTGTACCTACTCTCCTCATCTGTACAAAAGTGCAGTTTTTTCACACAGTCTAAAGACAAAAACCATCTAAAGAACTCAAACATACTAAACGGATGCTTAGAGCTACATAACCAAGTATATAGATAGCATGTTAAATAGATAGAGATGCACCATTAAGATGTTTACTTCGTCTTATTGAGTGGACGGTGGCCCAGACAAACTCTATCCATCCTTGGTTAAGAGCTAGTACACCATTTTCATTTATAAGATGTCCATCAGCTCCTTCATGCGGGTTCTGATTCTCTGCACCTATGCCAATAACTTATGCATTTATAGGTTGCAGTAATTTTTACAAATTAATCCTTTTTAAAAACTTATTTCACAAATAGACCCCTGAAAAAACTTATTCCAGGAATAGACCCGAAGCTCAGCGCCAATGGTATTGGTGTCGACCATCAATAGGTTGGCGCTAATGACACTGACGCCAACCTCCCTGCCGCTCTGGCTGCTAGAGCTGACGTGGCGAGGAAGCTCTGTGCCAAAGTTGCTAGCGCTGAGGTTCTTTAGAACAACTTATTTTACTTATTATTATAAACATAGATGTTGGTGTAGTGTAGTGGTGAGTGCTTTGGCCTGCTACCGAGTGAACCCGCGTCACCTGCGTGAGAGGGGTGACTACTCACCACTCTGCTACAACAATGTTTGCAACACAATTTAATGCTGTTTGTACTAAAGCAATCAACAAGATGACATCAGCACCAACAACTTTGGCGCTGAGCTTCCTCGCTAGGTCAGCTCCGCCAGCTAGCGCGGCAGGGAGGTTGGCACCAACGTCATTGATGCCAACCTGTTGATGGTCGGCGCCAATAGAATTAGCGCCGAGCTTCAGGTCTATTCCAGGAATAAGTTTTTTCAGGGGTCTATTTATAAAATAAGTTTTTAAAAAGGACCAAATTATAAAAATTGCTGTTATAGGTTGTCTATCAGTAGGAATGTTAATTATAGCTTGCATTGCAATCTTTCCACCATCATGACTTGCATGCCGACTAACCTCTTCATGTTAGTCCATCACTGATACATTTATAGGTGGAGCCGAGGCATCAACAGGTAGAAGATCTTCTGCTTAAGTGGACACCGCGGGAAGCGACGGAAGTACTCCGGTGATGAACGGAAAGAGTTTTCACCGGATTAGAGATGCTAGGAACCTAACCGTACCCTCTGATCGAGCTACGGTGTCTTGTACAAGGCTAGCGACGGTGAGGCATAAGGGACGACATGACCAAACGTCGCCGGTGAGTTTCGGCGGCGTTCCGCCATGACCAACCCATGGAACATGAATAATTGCCTAGGGATGCTACTGTCACAAGGAATTGGTTGGAAAGTATACCTCTGGTCTAATTTGAGACACGGCGACAGCGGGTCGGGTTTCCAGCGAGAGCTCAAGTCCAGCGGCCTAGGACTATGAAAATGGAGTCGACGGGGTACTGAGGTCACGTTTCGGTTGCCAAAACTTAAGGAAGGCAAGAGAACATGGAGAAAGGGCTTACCAGCGGTGATAGACCAGAGTGCTTCCCGGCGGTGCTCTCGGGTTAAGCGGCGGCTGGTACAGAACATAGGGAAAGGTCAGGGGTTTAAATAGAGCAGAGGCGGCTTGGCTGCTACGAAATTAGAGAAGGGGGATCGGTGGCAGCTTGGCGTGGCATAGTGACATGGTTGATGTTGGCGGGTTATTGTGCCGGCGAGAGACGATGCATGGGACTGGTGAGTTGGCGTGGTCGCCAAATCACGACGTGGGAGGCGGTTTGAATTTCAAATCTGAAATTGAAAAAGTGAAAATTTTAAAAAATCCTAAATAGTAGGTGAATTAATATGATTTATGGTGAAATTAGCTTTTAAAAATATTAAACTATCACAAAGTTATGAACCGAACAAGATGAACAAAATAACAAAATACAAAAATAATTCACTTTTTAATCTTCTTCACCCATTATTGTTTGATTCTTTGCATACAAGGCTCTTGGATTAATGTTATATATACGTGGCCAAATAAAATTTTGTGCTTCATGAGTGTTTCTTGTTGATTATTTATTCCAAGACTGTTGATTCACACGCACTCACAAACGTTCGACGCTCCCTAGGATAGTTACAACTCTAGTTCTGACTTGATAGCGCATGACAATATCACTTATTGGTATACTTATTCTCATCCTTATCCATATCCCATTCTAAAAGCTACTTCTACTAGATATATATACGAGTGGTAAGATACCAAATTTTATTCTATATTATATGAAGAATGGTAAACCACTATAGCTTATACAGGACAAAGCTGGAAGAAGTACAAAATAAATATTCTTGCTTCACATAGCTTGCAACTAATGTCTACAGATGAATACAATGCCACTTATAACCAATGGATCCAATAATGATAAGATGGAAATGCTCGAATTACCAATTAACCATGTTATTTTGTAATTTATATTTTGGTATAAACTTATAAAATTTATGGTATTATAAGTTTCTAATTTATCTTAAAAAATAATTTTTTATAGTTTTACAATTTTTAAATTTTACTAAAAAATTATTTGACCGATACCGTGGTAACCAAGCCTGGTACCATGGAAACCAAACAACAAACCTCAGTTACCGAGCTGGTACATTCTGACGGTTACCGAATCATAAATTGTGGTTACCGAACTCTAAACCGTGGCAACCGATTGGAAAACCATTTCACGAACTGATTTGAATTCATATTTTGAAATGCAAATTTTGACTAAATTTGGCTGGTAACCGCTCGGTAACCACGGTTACCGCCATTCTGCGCTCGAGCGGTAACCGGTCCAAGAACGGTTTTGCTAACCCTACTCTCAAACGGTTAAGGAAGCGCTCACAGGAACTTATATAGCATGAGACAAAGCTCAAGAGTTCTTTCTTTTCAAGAACTAAAGGGCATGAACCCCAATTCTTCGCTTTTACTGAAAAAAATAAACCACATTTGAAGAGTTATATTCCGTTTATGAATCATAAAGATTGATGTGAAATAGATGTACTATGAATTGTAAAATCAGTTGGTCTCGATTTGAAAAGGTATGCATTGTAAAGTATATAGTCCTTTACAAATTAAATATAGATAGATAATACATATGTCTATGTATATATGTCAGCAAAGTGTTTTGGAGTGAAGGGGGTACTTGTAGAGCACATCATCACAGCCACTTGCTTTCTTTCCTCAATGCTACAAATATACTTGTTTATGCATCTGTTATCTTGACTATTGTAAATGATGTAAAATGGTAGTCAATATAAAAAGACATAGAAAGAAGACAAATTCCTAATAAAAAACTTATAATTTGACAAATTGGTAGTCGAAAACGTATATTTCATTTCGCAAAAGCTCGACAAGTTCGAGCGAGATTTTGCGGTATTGTTTATTTTGTACTTGTCAGTATATATCATGACTGAACTATATGCAAATTGCATGTACAATATTTTTGTTAAGAAGAGCACTCAAGAATAACTAACAATAATCTTTGAGCGTGGACTATTCTTATTGGAAATTAAGAGAGAGGTGACAAATAGATTGTCATTTTCATTTAGCTAGGTCAGTATCAGTATCACTTCTAGACTCTTCTAGCTAGCTAGGTCAATATACGAGTTGCTTAATCTTCTAACAAAGCAGATTATTCGCATAAGTTCATCTGACCAGCCAAGAGATATTGCTTCTTCTTTAACAGCTACTAGTAGCATATGGCGCTCATATGTTGGATACGGAAGCAAATTTTAACAAAACGCAGTATCAGTAAAGAAACATTATTTTAAAAAAATAAATAAAAATGTTGCTGCCCAGGATCGAACTGGAGACCTTCAGTGTGTAAGACTGACGTGATAACCACTACACCACAGCAACTCTAATGGAGGTGTAAAGATAGTTTATTTATTTAAGTTTTGCTCTGACTAAAAAAGTGGGCTGACTGAAATTGATTCATAGACAGGGCAAAGGTTTAACTAGCAAATTCAACATTAGTAGCAAAAAATGGATGTCCTATGAACACCACTCCAAATTTCAGAACGTCTCAACTCTCAACAGCCACATCGGTCACGGTCAACCCTAACAGCTTAGATCCTGAGATCCAGGAGACGATATACACTGTACAGTCTGGGCAAAATCCAGGCAACGCCAAATATCTGTACAACTAGGGAGCATTTGTACATCCAAGAACACAACAACTAATCTCAAAAAAGAGAACACAGGTATTACACACAATCTTATGTCCTATACCCAGATGCGTAAATCATTGGTCAAATCTGGACTGACTGGTCCTCAACGTCTATATTGTGTATTCCTGTGTTCAGGTAGAGAATTGAACGAGAAACTTTTGCTTTAACAGTTGGGCACTTGGGCAGCTTCTTTCAAGAGAATGAGCCAAAGAATTGAGCCATTAAATTTTACACCAATATCTCATGTTCATATAGACGGTTATAGTGATGCTTCCGTCTTTTTAATATATCATGGACATATGGACCACCATTGTCAGGGGGCCTATATGTCTAAATGGTCTATTTGTCTAGGCCAATTAGCCCATAGCTTGTTAGATTGGACTATAGATTGCTTTATGACAATTACTTGTACTCTTTCTTGCTTTGCTATATACTCGTTGGTGTCAAGGGCTCACGCCTTTGTCAATGGTTATCACACTTGTTATTGGTCATTGCCATCTATTGGGGTCTTTGTCACCCGTTGGAATTATGTTTTCTTCACTACTTATTGGGGTTTTCGTCACTATCAGTTACCGATGACCTACCTCCAATGATAGCCACATGAGACAACAAGAAAATAAACAAAAAAAATGAGTGACTGAGTATTTACACTGTAAATACTAAATCTTACCATGTAACTTTTTATGTACTTGCTATGTGTGAGAATTAGAACTAAAAACAATTCATGACCAAATTGATTTCCTAAAAAGAGGGCATAACACAAATTTATTAATACACAAGTGGAAACCAGACCAAAACAATAGGTCAAGAGATAAGAGTTGAGGGAGTGACAAAAAGTGACTCAAATCATGCGAAAAATGTGTTGCCATTTTTTAAGCAAAACGTAAGAAGGTATGCTAGATCTGTTTTGTTCTTAAGTAACTGAAAACAAAGTATGTAATATGAATAGTTTCATGCACGGGTTGCCAGCTAGTTGAATTAATGTCATATTAAAGATCAAGCTAACCGTTTCGAGAGTGGCCGGGATCGCTTCCTTTCAGGCAGCATATGCAGCGGTCGTTCAAGAATCTCGTAACACGTCAGGTAGCTGTAGTAAGGAGGTATGGTAGATTGCCATTCCAGGATTTCAAATTGATTTACAAAAAAACGGACATAGCACAAATTTATTAATACACAAGTGGAAACCAAACCAAAACAATAGGTCAAGAGATAATAATTGAGGGAGCGATAAAAGTGACTCAAATCATGCGAAAAATGTATTGCTGCTTTGTAAGCAAAACGTAAGAAGGTATGCTAGGTCTGTTTTGTTCTTAAGTAACTGAAAACAAAGTATGTACAGTAATAAGAATAGTTTCACGCATGGGTTGGCAGCTAGTTGACACTGATTTCATATTCCAGATCAAACTAACTGTCTCGAGAGTGGCCGGGATCGCTTCCTTTCAGGCAGCATATGCGACGGTCGTTCAAGAATCTCGTAACTTGTCACGTAGCTGTAGTAAGGAGGTATGATAGATTGCCATTCCAGCATTTCAAATTTATTCAGAAGCTTAACATCTCTAGTGTAAAGATCGCTCGATCGCATCATGTGTAGATTATTCAGATGAGTTGAACTTGCTTGATAATGAGTGCACATCGTTGCGGTAAACTTGTTTACATGCGTCCAAACGTATGAAAGTCCATTGTTAGTTTTATGATAGTCTCTAATGTGTTCACCTCGCAGACGGAAATACCTGTCTACGAAATATTTCAAGCCTTGGAGAAACCTATACCAGAATTGAACACTGAGATTTGATCTGAGTAAGCCACCAAAGATGTGCATTGCCATGAACGATCCATTCACCAGGGTCGCGATCTCCATACCTATGGATGCTAGTTTGGGCTCGTCTTCCGGATTTGTGCTCCCAAATGCA
>KE371463.1:594171-620598 GCA_000418225.1 Zizania latifolia | reverse complement strand
GGCACCCGCCGCCGTTTCGCCATCTCCTGCCGCGCTCTTCCTGGCAATCTTCGGTGCGTACCTGACCAATCTGCTACCCGCTAGCTGTTGCATGCGATGTGTTCGAGGAAGTGTCGATGAATACATTTGCGGTTGCGCGCGATTTTTGCTTGCAAACAAGCGCGTTGGACTAGCGTTTGGACGAAATGTTTTCTCTCTTTTCCACTACTCGTATAAAATTGATGCCCCCGAGGATCGATCCCGGCATGCTGTTGTCTTGTATCTCAACTCATATGTGGAGCAACTATTAGTATTCTGTCATACGAATCTAAGCATGAATCTGCCGTGCACAGTAATATCCAGGTCTGTGTACTCATTTAGTATCTCACTTTATTTTCTCAACTGCAGCTTGTATTTTTTTTACCTCATGAGTTCTTGATTTGCCACGGAAAAGTATGATTCTATAGTTTGATCTATATAATTTATTTTCTTGTGGATCTTGATACTGTGAACTCATCATTGTACGTTTGTTTCACAGAGGGAATTTGAGGGTGTTGCAGGGCAATTCCATAAGAATAACAATATTCGGTTAATTCTGAAATACGATGAAGCTTTGTCACATTGTGTTTATGCATCATCTGACATATTTATCATTCCATCAATGTTTGAGCCTTGTGGCCTTACTCAGGTATCTATCCATGGATTTAATTTACAAATTACGAATATTTCTTCTATTTACTAGCCAAATAAGCCTAGCATTGCTGAACCTGTGCCCCTTTCCCTCGAGAAAGAGTTATTAACCAATCCTAAGGCAAAGGGGTCAGTGTGTCCCACATGGCTCAGTTGGGTTAAAATTGGCATTATGAACTATTCTGCCAAGGCATAGATTTAAACACTAAAGGGTTCTATCCAATATCCCATACAAGTGTTACATGCTCGTATAATCCAAATATTTTCCTTATATAAAACTAGCCCACTTTTCACTAACCATATTTTGTCGTTCACATGTAATTGTCTTCTCATGCTCAAGTCTGACGTGTATTTTAACCAATCAGATGATAGTCATGAGATATACTCATATACATTGCCTTAACATAGCATGTTGTCATATATCTCTTGTGTATTACTTTCAGTGTTTTTTATATTGACGATGAAATGAAACCTGTGGAGCTGCGGGATGGCTTTACATTTGCTCGAGCTGATGAGCAGGTGAGTTTTATATTGAACATGTACTTTTAAGTTTCAAATGAAATCTGTAATATTTTGTGGATTGAACTCACCTGGGGTACCCATTCTGATAGGATCTAAGAGGTTGCTTGGAAAGAGCATTCAGCTAGTATAGTAGAAAGCCTATGGTCTGGATTCTGGAAACAGTTAGTGCAGACGGATATGCAGATTAATTTCAGCTGGGATTCTCCAGCTTCACCGTACGAAAATCTTTATCAAAGTGATGTTGCTCAGGCAAGTTGAGGTTATAATTTCGTTCTTTTGAGTTCTGATAATGTGATTATTTGAGTCCGTACTCTGGTATTCCATACCGGTCGGGCAAACTTTTTTTTAGAACGATCCCTTAAGAGCAGATCCGTCATTTTTTCCATCAACTAATCATGTAACATTATTTTACACAATCTGAACGAAGCAAGTATAGGGTGCACGGTAAGAGAAGAACATCGCGCAAAGCTTGTCTCGCCGCAGCCTCTCTGCCCCATTAATTGCCATTGCCCATCGCCAGTTGATCTGAAGCAATGGACTCAAGGCGCTGTATTTGCATACTCCGCCGCCCTCGCTCGCCGGAGAGCCGATCACTTGCCGGGGACGAAGTTGGTAGCGTAGGCCCAGGCATTGTTGTTGACGGGGTCGGCGAGGTGGTCGGCCAGGTTCTCCAGGGGCCCCTTGCCGGTGACGATGGCCTGGACGAAGAAGCCGAACATGGAGAACATGGCGAGGCGGCCGTTCTTGATCTCCTTCACCTTGAGCTCGGCGAACGCCTCGGGGTCATCGGCCAGCCCGAGGGGGTCGAAGCTGCCGCCAGGGTAGAGCGGGTCGACGACCTCGCCGAGCGGGCCACCGGCGATGCGGTACCCCTCGACGGCGCCCATGAGCACGACCTGGCAGGCCCAGATGGCAAGGATGCTCTGCGCGTGGACAAGACTAGGGTTGCCGAGGTAGTCGAGGCCACCCTCACTGAAGATCTGGGAGCCGGCCTTGAACCAGACGGCCTCGCCGAACTTGACGCCGTTGCGGGCGAGGAGCTCTGGGAAGACGCACCCGAGCGCGCCGAGCATGGCCCACCGGCAGTGGATCACCTCCAGCTCCCTGTTCTTGGCGAACGTCTCGGGGTCGGCGGACAGCCCGGCGGTGTCCCAGCCGTAGTCCCCGGGGAACTCGCCGGTGAGGTAGGACGGCGGCTCGCCGGAGAGCGGGCCGAGGTAGAGCACGCGGTCTGGGCCGTACCACGAGCTGCTAGACGCGGCGGGCTTGGGCTTGGCTGCTGTCTTGCGCATCGTGATGCGGCCATCGCCGAACACGTTGGAGAGGGTGACCTTGGCCAGCTTGCCGGCGAGAGCCGGGGAGGAGAGTGCCATGGTGGAGGTTGCCATTGAGGTGGACCGAGGAGGTTTGACCACAGATACTTAATTGGCTTGAGCTCGTGAGCTGTGGTGGGGAAGTTGTTAGCTCGAGCGGAGTTTAAATAGTGGCGGGAAATCGGGATGGCCTTACCCGCGAGGACGCTGCAAGGATGGGCCTATCTCCAGCGATCATCTGATTGGATAACTCGTTTTGTCTAGCTCGCCACCTGTGTATCCTTTCTGCTTACGTGGAGATCAGCCAATTGGGAGACGATCGGTGGATATCTCGATACGACTGGATAGAGTGGCAATTATTTTGTAAAAATAGGCAATTTTTTTCAATATGATATACTTATATTATATCTTTTTGTCCTCCAGTTCTCCCTAGTTTTTGTTTTCTACCTATTATAGTACTTAGTTTTGTCAGTTATTAATCTGATGTAGAGGCAATCTTTGTTATGTATTGTCATCAAGAATGACCCAGTAATTAGAAAATACTTAGTTTTGTTAGTTACTAAGGGTACACAGCTTTGTTTGCTACTAACATTTCTTAGCTTTGTTAGCTATTAACTGTACCTACCTTTGTTATCTACTAATAAAACTTAGCTTGGTAGCTATTAACAATACCTAATGTTTTATCTACTAATAATACTTAGTGATGTGAAAATGCATAGTTTTGTTAGCTAAAAATAGTTAGTTTCTTGCTACAAATAATACGTAGTTTTGTTAGCTACAAAAGTGAACATAGCTTATATATTGGAGTGGAGCCTATAGGCCTTCCTTTGTTTGATGTGCAAACGACACATTTGTTTTAAAAAACAACACTGAACAGAGTTCATGGGCTCTTTTTGTGAAAGAAAGCACAACGAACGTACAGACGAGCATTTCTTAAAAGCAAAAAAAATACTACTGCAATCAGTTCTAGAAATGAACTTCTACAATTCATGTGAGGCATTAAGAGGTATATAAATGTAAATCATGAATTATCGAATGGTATAAATTATTAAAGAGATACCTTCTGATTAACACTGAGATATATCTTTTAACCTAAAAAATTCCTTCCAAGGACAATTCGAGAACTAATAAAATAAAGACCCAAAAATTACAAGGCCACCTGTGCAGGTATATCTGCCAGCCTCATGGGCATTTTTCGCAGGGCCTCATGGGCATTTTTCGCCGGGCCTCATGGGCTAATATCTGTACTACTGTCCCAGCCTGGCCCATGGTCTGTTATCCTTACCATTCCACCTCCTAAAGCTATATGAAATATATCACTCGAATCAGATTATCAGGCTTGGAAAAACTGTTTCGGGGTTAGCAAATGCATTTGATATATTGAGAAAAAGGTGCTATGGTTCAAAATACATTCATCATCACAACAAAAATCAGTAAACTACGCCTCTTACAACAAGAAAAGAAATCACCAGAGACGAAGTTGCACCGAAGACTGAACTCACCCAAAAGGGAGCCCAGGTCCTCCATTGCACGGCTGCATCGCACAGCAATGCTATTTTCTCTCACTGATGCCACAACGAAAGGGCGACAGAATTTTGTAGCGTACCTCTCTGCTGCTCTGCAGTCTGAACTAGGCTCGCACATTATCGCACGACAAATCTGCTACGTAGGCTGCCAACTGATGCCTGGCACTGGCAGTGACAAAAAGGTTACGAATCTTATGTACACGGCGCAGCCTCACCCACATGAAAAGCATCTAATCACGGCGACGTGCTGACTAATCACTGATGAGCACAAATTGCAGGGGTAGCTATAGCTTCCAATGCAAGTTCCTACACAAATGGACCTTCCCATCTGCGTAGTTAGTATTCATCCACTTATTTGTGCACAGATCTTTTTTACATGCCAAGATATGAGCATGGGATTACTAGTTAGGAATGTAAATGGGATCGTAAGAATGGCAATACATGATGCCTTGCCACTAACAAAAAAGAGGGGTTTAAACGGAATATCTCTGCTTAGTGACCAGGATGAGAACTTGTTCTTTTAGATAATGCAGAATAAGGTAGCAGCTAGTAGCCTTCTCCCGTGACTAAGCTTTTGCCACGACTTGGTGTCTCGAATACAGACACGGCACATGGAAAATCATGCACTGGGTTGGATATCTGTCCGTGTCTCATTTCGTAATCTTTTTATTTTCACATCCAGAAAAACTATATAAGTGTGTAGATGGCATTCTACCATAGGATATACAATGTTGCAAGATTATTTAAATAATAAACAAAAGATTATCTTATCACAAAGGGTATGTTTGGCATGGTTTCGGATTGTAATTTTGCCGATTTGGTTTCTCATTCTCTATATAAGTGATTTCGTATTAAATCAAATTCAACTATGAAATCGTCTGACTTTATGACTAGATTTTAATTCTTATAAGCGAATATGATAAGAGAAGATAATGGTTTGAAATAATAATGCATCTTTGGTTTGCATTATACATATGATGGATAGAAATAAGCAAATAATATAAACTATGAATCATATTATTTATAATATATGATGTGCAAGTATATCTATCATGTATAATTATTCTCTTGAAATTGTACAAGTATTTTTAATTTTTGTTAGCTCGATTCTTTTGAGAACTGAGATTTCACATTATTCTTTCTTAAGAATCAATTCTCCTAAATTTTACATTGATCATTTTCATTTTTAATTGTTGGTAAGGATTTTGAAGATTCTCTTTATAATCAATCATAAAAATTCGTATCCAATGGGACCTAATGCATATAATTGTGGATAAGCTTTCAATTTTGTATTACAATTAGAAGAAGAGGAATAAAGAAACTAATTGCAATGAATAGCCTCGTGGAAATAGACCCGGTTTTCAAGAAAAAAGGATTAGTGAGGACGGAAATGCCACAAAAAATAGGGAAGATCCAGATTTTTTTTACAACATCGCTGATAGCTCGGGCCATCCTAGACGCATGCAATGGAGATGTACGCATTTTACAGGATTTTCTAGAAACAACTAAAAACCCGAAGGAGTACAAAGTATAGTTTTAGCCGGCTGGATTGGAACGAAAGACTTTATCGAAATTGACCGAGAAACAAAGCACAGTCGAAAGCTAAGGGAGGAAAGCCAGCCAGACGATTATTAAACCAACTACCTCACGTTGCAGCGGTTCAAAAGAAGCAGGCAGAAGGGACCAACCGAATCGTGTCCGTGGTCTTCACCTCACGGGAGATTCTCCGCATCACCGAATATCCATCCACTGGGCGACGCCCCTGAAAAATCTTCAGTTTTTTTCTCACATGCACTTTGTTTGTCACTTGTCACTTTGTCAGGAACATGATCTCGTAGTACCATAAATCTTCCCACTGTAGCAGTATCCAAGACTTTTTTTTTCTCTGCATTATATCTCGTGCGTAAAAAACAGGAGTACATGATGTCAGAATATATTACAGTCCAGCTGGTTAATTAACTCAGAATCACATGGAGAAATTTAAAAAATAACCGCAGCAGGCTATAGTCCAAATCCTGCGAATCGAAGCAGTTGGTCCGAAAACTCTCCTGCAAAGTTAAACCAGCGGCAGCCGCGCGCCCGCGCAAGAGATTGGCCAAATTGACTCTACTACCGCCATTTTCAGCTGTACCGTCTATCTATGCTAAATAATTATTAGTTTATCTATATTATTTTAAAAATAATTACCGATGACAGTGAATCTACTACCTGACCTATTCTTTACTCTATGATATTATTTAATTTTACTACATAATAACTAATATTTAGCACATATATAATCAAAATGTGTGTTCCTGTAAAAAAAATCAATAACATATATTTAATTTATTTTAGATAATATTATAAAATTTTCTTTTGTTCGTAGCAAAAACACGAACAACTTGCTGGTTTTTATTAAATCAAATATCAAATAATAAAAATCAGACCGATTAATCACTTTAAAAACTGATATAATAGTATAGCGGCATAGGGCTGCTTTTGAAAATGTTCCTCACGGAGAAGGAGCAGACAATTGTAGTTTTGGAACTACCATAACCGTTCGGGCAGTCAACCGGTCCGCCGCAGTTTATGGAATGCTGGCCGCGCCTCTCCGCCTCTCCGGAACTTTCCCACTGCGCGCGCCACACGACCAGACGAAGCCGCCCCCGTCCGCCCGCCCTCCCTCTCTCTCTTTCTCTCTCCGCGCAACGCAGTTACGCAAACGCGAGCCGCCGAGCCGCGAGCGCAACGGCATCAAACCGAAAGTTCGAAACACCCCGCGCATCCCGCGGCTGCTTCCGGAAACGCGCCGAGACGCCGACCTGTATTCTTAGGCATCTCGTAATATTCGCTCGGCATCTTCCCGCGTCGCGGGCGGGTATATAAGGCGACCCCTCGCGACCCACCTCTGCTCATCAGATCCAAGCAAAAAAACACTTGAAACGGAGGCATTAGCATTTCCGAGCGATCGAGCGAGCGAGATGGCTGGGATCGTGGTGGTGTTCGACTTCGACAAGACGATCATCGACGTCGACAGCGACAACTGGGTCGTCGACGGCCTCGGCGCCACCGAGGAGTTCGAGCGGCTGCTGCCCACCATGCCGTGGAACACGCTCATGGACACCATGATGGGGGAGCTGCTCGCGCGGGGGAAGACGCTCGACGACGTCGCGGGCGTGCTCAGGGCGGCGCCGATCGACCCGCACGTCGTCGCGGCGATCAAGGCCTGCTACGGCCTCGGCTGCGACCTGAGGATCCTCAGTGACGCCAACCGCTTCTTCATCGAGACCATCCTCGACCACCACGGCCTCAGGGGCTACTTCTCCGAGATCAACACCAACCCGAGCCGCGTCGACGGCGCCGACGGCCGCCTCCGCATCGCGCCGTACCACGACTTCCACGCCGGCCCGCACGGGTGCGGCCTCGGCATCTGCCCTCCCAACATGTGCAAGGGCCAGGTTCTCGACCGCATCCGCGCCTCCGCCGGCGCCGACAAGCGGATCATCTACCTCGGCGACGGCCGCGGCGACTACTGCCCGTCGCTGCGCCTCGGCCGGGACGACTTCATGATGCCGCGCAAGGGGTTCCCCGTGTGGGAGCTCATCTGCGAGAACCCGGCACTGCTCAAGGCGGAGGTGCACCCGTGGAGCGACGGCGAGGAGATGGAGGAGACACTGCTGCGCCTGGTCGGCAGGGTGCTCGTGGAGGAGAGCAAGCTGCTGCCTCTCGACTGCAAGCTCGAGTCGATGCCAGGCGTCGCCGTGCAGGACGGCCTGCCCATGCCGCTCCGCATCAAGAACTGATCAATGGTGGCGAAAGCATTGTTCGACGGCGAAGTCGCGAACGACTAGCTCCGATGATGTGTGAAGCTTGTAATACGAATGTATTAACTATTGAGTATTGACTGATTTTGACGTTCGGTGTGTGATTGAGCCTGCCATTGGTGAAGGCTCAACGCTGTATCTTGTCTGATCCATTGAAGAAAAGTATACTTCAATTGAGAAGTCAAAATTTTTAGTAAAAATTGCCTGTAAACAAGCTACCTTTTCCATTGATTCTCGTAGTAGCAGCCGTTGGTGGGTTGGGGTAATTTGCGATTGTTGTACAGTAGATCTGTCTCACATATGCGAAGAAAGATATGCTTCCGAAAAATGTGGAATAAAATAGAAGGCTGTACCGCTTTCGGAGTATAAAGCCAACAATTCGCGGACTACAATATGCTTCGTCACTTTCTTGTCTTTATCTAGCGACTGCTTGGGCATTATTCGAAAATGTTTCAGAATCTTACCGGAGCGAAGTTGTTCAACGATATGAAACGAGATCCTCTTGCTTCGCCGACTAGAGGAAAGTCGTGATCCTAGTCATTCGGATGGTGCCCGCCACCGTGATGTCTGCGCTCGCCTGACCTCCGCTTCGCCGCCGGCCACTGCCCCTCCTGCTCCGGCCGTCGCCCCGCTCTGCTACGGCAGCCGTGAAACCCTACCCTGCTCCGGCCACCGCCGCTACCGTCGTGATGCCCATGCCCGCCGTTGGATCCTAGTCGAACGGCTGGGATCGTGACTTCCCTCTGATGTTAGGGGAGCCCGACGTCAGATGCGTTCCATAACAATATGACTTTCACAATTAATAGGCATGTTTCGTTCATTGCTTAACCTTGTCTTGCCAAAAGTTGGTTGTAGCAACAGGACCAGGTGTCCATTTAGCTTATTGTCAAAAAAATGGTATCACCAAAATTTTGATAAGCAAGTTTAGGTATTTTCAAAATTTTGGCAACAAACCAAGTAACCAACACACTCCACCATCTAAACAATGTCTCACGAGACGATTCACGCCTCCTTTGAAACAGAACACTTACGTAAAAATTACGCGTAAAAATCGTATAAAATTTATATGCTCGGAAGAATCCATCGTTCGGAAGAATTCAAAAAGCTACAACGCTCCACACCGGCGGAACCCTCTTTGTCGCTGACCCACTCTCCGCCGGAGAGAGTGCTTCAGCGAGCTAGATACGATGACACGTATCCGATACCCGTGAACCTGAAACCTTGAAAGAGATATCCCCTGGTAGGTTCGCCACCGGATTCTGTTTCGCCAAATTTTAGGCACATATTCCAGGCATATGCCCTCTCTGTTGCACATCCTCGACCGACGAGAAAGGAACCCATTGAACTACAGCCACCGACTCCAACAGTTGACACCTCGCCGCGCGCCCACGGCGTTCACGAGTCGATTTCGACAGACGCCGACCTGCCGCCGGTGGGCCACGACGGCCAGCTTCCCTTCACGCCTAACCTCCATCCGGTACGATGCATTTCGCTTGGATCGGTGGACGACTCGTCGTGTTTGCACCGGCCCATTTGGGATGGGCCTTTTGGTGATCAGAGCCCAAGATGTTAGGCCGCTTTATTTGAGGCTGTTGGGCTTGAGCCCAACACGCAGCCCGACCACTCGATCGCGTCGCGAGAGCTCGGACTCCGACCGAGAGCATCCCCTATTCGCCTCTCCTCTCCGCCTACGCCGGCCGCTTCACCCACCTCCGCGGATCCTCCTCGCTTCTCCTCCACGCGCGGGCGGCGGAACCCTACCGCGAGCGATGGCGCTGCTACCTCGGACGGCGCGGCTGGCCCTGCTCTCCGCCCCGCGGGCGTACTCCGCCTCCGCGTCGACCGCTGCTGCCGGCGCGGGGGCCACCCCTGCGCCGTACGCGGGGGCGCCGCCTCCGGTGCCCGGGTCGAAGCCGGCCGAGTTCGTGATCTCCAAGGTAGACGACCTCATGAACTGGGCGCGGAGAGGTTCGATCTGGCCGATGACGTTCGGGCTGGCCTGCTGCGCCGTCGAGATGATGCACGCCGGCGCCTCCCGCTACGACTTCGATCGCTTCGGCGTTATCTTCCGCCCCTCCCCGCGCCAGTCCGACTGCATGATCGTCGCCGGGACCCTCACCAACAAGATGGCGCCCGCACTTCGCAAGTCAGTACCATCTCCCTCCTCTAGGTCGTTCAGATTTCGCGTTCGTGTGCTCCGATCTGGGAAATTGGCGTTTCGCCTGCTTAGATCTCGGAATGCATATGGATAAGGAGAATGGGACTCGATAGATGATGTGGCTAAAAATTTTGGTCGGGAACTAGGCTTTACTCCCTGCCTTTGAATGTCACCTGGAAACCTGCCGCAATTTCAACACTAGCACTAATCTTCTGAATGCCTGGTCAGGATAAATTGGCTAATGCGGTGTGTTAAAACGTTGAATTCCCCTTCCAGCATCAATAGTGCATTAGTCCTAAATGTTGACATGGCATGCCAATGAAGATTGCATATCATCCAAATTCCAAACTAGAAGTCCATGAAAAAACATCATAACTTAGTATACTCAATGTATGGATTTGCAGATATTTGAGAGGATAAATCGGTTTGATGTTTAGAGAGGCCCAATTTGATGGCAAGGTGTTTGTTGATATCGTGCCAGTTTGATTTGATTTGAGAACCTGCCACCAATTCAACACCAGAACTGATATTTGGAGCATGTGATTAGGGACATAAAATGGGCTACCACGGAGGATCAGACTTAGAATTCCTATGCGTTCTGGGCTTCTGGCTTCAGCAGTGATAAATATTCAAAGCCTTGCTGGTATGACTTTCAGAGTTTCAGGAGATCTGAGACCATAAATTGATATGGTGTTCAGATAGGGGTAATGCCATGGGAAACTTTTAGGCTCTTACATTGTCAATTACTCATTAGCAAGATAAAGTATTTTCTGGTTTGTATCAGATACTGTGGGTACTTAGGTTATTTAAGATTTGTTATGTTTCAATACCAAATTTAAAAAAAGAAAGAAAGATAATGCTTTTTGATCTTAGGGTATGCTGCTCCTACCACTCCGGATGATCCATATATGTATTTTGATATCATGGTAATAAAAAATCAAAAATATGGACTGATTATTTGTGGAAGCATGGATTTGCTTCTCCAAGAATCTGGAACTCGAGAAAGAAAAAGTAATCCTGATCATGACAAGGTGTAGTTGGTGTAATGTACTCTTCTGATATGTTCAGAATTCAGCAATCGATAGGATAATGTATTGTTTTGAATTTTGAATGTCTTGGTCAATTAGGGTGATAAGGACTAAGGAGTGACTGGTGTGTTGTGTTGTTCATGTTTGGAATCCAATAAAAAATATTTGTTGTGACTTCTGAATGTCATGGCGTTCATGGAATCACTGCTTCTTTTCTTGTGTATCATCTAGTTATCTTATGTTAATTCTAGGTTGCAATTTTCCTTTTTTTCCAAAAATATTTTAAAAACATGGTTTCTATGATTTTGCGCAGAAGTGTCTTTTGCTATTTGGGGATGGTTTGGTCCAATGCCGTTGGGCCTTTCTTACCTGCTCGTAATTTTCTAAATCTCCTTCCATTTGTAACTTCTTCTGCAGGGTTTATGACCAGATGCCTGAGCCTCGGTGGGTTATTTCGATGGGCAGCTGCGCCAATGGTGGTGGATACTACCATTACTCCTACTCTGTTGTGCGCGGATGCGACCGTATTGTTCCTGTGGACATTTACGTCCCTGGTTGCCCTCCAACTGCTGAGGCTCTACTGTATGGTGTCCTCCAGCTCCAAAAGAAGATCAACAGGCGCAAAGACTTCCTTCACTGGTGGACGAAGTGAAGCAGTGTTCGTTATTGCTCTTGGTTGTTTCATTTCTTTGGATCCTAATTGTCATCCGAAATAAGAATGGCCTTGTGCTCGGATCTGCAAACTTATTGTCGTGCCTGGAAGGATGTATGTTCAGGCTGTGTTGATGTCAGTTCCACATCAATTGACGGACCGGTGTTGGAACGAGTTTTTTCCCTTACATTGTAACACACCATCTTAAAGCGCAATTTGAGCGCTTTATCGTTTCCTTTCGCTAAACATTTATCCTGTCCATTGGAGCTGCCCGGCCTTTACACATGCGTTCCCCTGTGCCGTCACTGTGACTTTCAAGTCAACACACCTAATCGAATACATTTGTCCAAAATCTTGTGTCCATGGCATGTGGCCTGGAAGACCGGAGAGAGTACATGCTTATGCCTATTTAGGGAGATTAATGTTTAAAAAAAATGCTTATGCCTATTTAGGGAGATTAATGTTTAAAAAACAGCCAGAGTATCTTGAGAAATTGTTGTTCTTTTATCTTTTAATATAGTTCATTTTTAGATTTTGGCATCGACTCCTCTGTGCTTGGCATTGCCCCAACACCGATCGACTCCCCTCCTACGCTCGCTGCCCCTTCGCTGGCTGATGGGGTTACCCTGACCCACATCTTTGTCCACCACTGGTCTGAATAATGCAGACGTGTCAAACAAAACACAACAAGTAACGCCACGGGATACGTCATAATATAAAGTACTCACCTTGCCGTTCGTCGGATCTTAGCCCTAAAAGGTTGCGGCCTCCGCAAGCCTTGTTTGGGTGGAGGCTGGTTGGACGACCGAATCGTTGATCCCGACGATGACGGCGGAGTCAGATCACACAGTGATGACTCACCATTAGGGCTCAGATCCCGACCGCCCCTTGGCGCTCCCCCTCTAGCCTCCCCCGAGTCCGAAGACTCCTGCCGTTCTGCGGATCTTGGCCCTGAAAGGTCGCAGCCTTCGCAAGCCTTGTCCAGGCGAAGGCTAGTCGGACGGCTGAATTGGTGATCCCAATGACGATAGTGGGGTCGAATCACACAATGATAACTCACCAGTAGGGCTCAGATCCCCACTGCCCCTTGACGCTCCCCCTCTAGCCTCTCCTGAGTCCGAAGACTCGTAGACAAAGTAGCGCCGCCAAGGACCCATTTTCGGGCTGCCCCAGGCGACAGTTGGCCTAGTCCTCTGCTACTTCCGATGCTTCTCTACCATGTGGGCCTTGCCCTTCCATTTTCTGTCTGCCTCTTTGACCTCGATAGTCTTCGTGCCCCCTTAGCTCGGTTAGCTGCTCAAGCACTGGCACCCAAGAAAAGTATGCATCTCACCCCTACAACACAAGACGAGTGTTACAACTACACCATGTGGGTGACTACACTGAAGTGCATGAAATCAAATCTACGACAAGATGCTTACCTCATGGTGAGGATTCATCAAGTTGTAGGTCCGTGGGCACTCTACATTCCTCCTTAGGGGCGTCTTCACCACAAAGAATTTCTTTAGACGTGCATACACTCCGTCCTTTGGAATCTTCTTTGAGGCCTCATGTACCGAGTCCCCCTCCTCAAACTCAAAGCTAGGGCAAAAGCATTCCTTGAATGGCTGGATGCGGCAGAAGACAAAATTGATAGCCACCGCCACACCCGTTAGCTCCTAGCATCATAGCTCGCTGACTTTCTAGACCAACTCTGTCGTTGTGTAAGAACAACAGTATCCTTAGGGGATACCCGATGACTGGATTTGTGTAGGCGTATGGGGAAGACTGTGATCGAAATTCAATGGTTATCTCACGAATAACGAGAGACAAGAGATTTTAGACAGGTTTAGATCTCCCGGAGGATAATAGCCATAATCATGTATGCTTGTATATGTTTTCGCCTGAAAAACGTCCCCCGTAAAGGGTGCCCCCGATCCCTTTATATACTGTAGGGATTAGGAGGTTACAGTTTAGGGTTTAAAACAACCCCTTTAATCCCATTAAATTGGTTTAAATCACCTAGGATCATGTGATGGAAATATGCCCAAGAGAATTCTGGAAAACCGGAAGTTCTGGGTTCTGAAGCATCCGGAAGTTCCGGTTAGACCGAAAGTTCTAGGCCAGCCCCAGTTTTAGTTTCGATTTCTTGAGGAACCAGAAGTTTCGAGCATGCCTGAAAGGTGAATTCTGGACGAACCGAAAGTTCCGGGTGGAACCGAAACTTCTGGATCGAAATAAATTCGATACAGAATGTTAGTTTCGGAAGTTCTGGTTGGACCGAAAGTTCTGGGTGTAGAAGTTCTGGTTAGGTCGAAAGTTTCGGACAGAAATAAATTCATACAGAATGTTATTTTTAGAAGTTCCGGTTAGGACTGAAAGTTTCAGGCCAGACGAACAGATTAGATCTATTGGGCTTTAATACTGATTAAAGGCCCATGAGAGGGCACTATATAGCCGCCACCTATCCTAGCTACACCGGTTGTAGCGATCGCTCCCCTAATATCCCGTGTGGTACTAGCATACCGGCGAGAGGTGATCCCGTCCCTGTACGTGTGGATACTGTAGAGGCACCGCTACTACACCGGTGCTGATCTTCTCCCGTGGAGATCACCGGACTATGTCGACTTCGCCGCAGACGAACGAACAGAGCCGATAGAGGCCGATCGAGGACGCGCTTCATCGACTTTACTTTCGCTGCCCGAGAATGCCTCGTGGCTTGAGGTAACGATCCATGATCCCATTACACGCATGGTTCCTAGGCTAACGAGGTAAAATTTTAAAATTAAGCGCTAGCATAGCCTCCCCATAACCCAATAGTGCTATCAGAGCCTACGTGCATAGTGTTCGATCTGGATCGACCACATATAAGTGATATGTGGTGGAAATAGATTAGATCTATTATTTTTCATCGGATGTTCGGAAGTTTCGAGTGTGACCTGGAAGTTCCAGGCTGAAATAAACATCGATACAGAATGTTATTTTTGGAAGTTCCAGTTGGACCGGAAATTCCGAGTCCGGAAGTTCCGGTTGGACCGAAAGTTCCGGACAAAAATAAATTCCGTACAGAAGGTTATTTTCGAAAGTTCCGGGTATGACCCGGAAGTTCCAGGCCTAAATAAATTCGAGTCAGAAGGTTGATTTTAGAAGTTTCGGCCCTGAGTCGGAAGTTCCGGGCCCTTCGACCGAAAATTCCGGGCCTTTGAGCAGGAAGTTCTAGGTCTTGTCCAGTCACGTGTAGATTCTATGCCTAACTTATTTTTGCAGAGAATGTTGTGACTGGTATGGCCTTGCAATGCACAAGATACAAGCATGTAATTTTCATGGCCTGTGTGTCATGGTTAATTGTAGCCCAAGGCTGTTCAAATGTTGTACGACCTGCGTGTCGACATGTGATGCTTCTGCTCATATAATTAATATTATGCTATTAGATGTAATAGACATATACAAGTTCATGCAGGCCTGAAGCGTGATGACCCGACGGACAGGAACCATGGAGATAGAGATCACCACCTAAGAGGACCATACTATGTCACAGTTAATATGATTGCCTGTGATGTTTACTTATGTTCTTGTCATACTATTCTTTCATGTTCCGTGTGCGGTAGGCATCGTTACCATGTTAGAATAGTTTCTCTCAGAAAATTAAGTATTGATGCTCATTTCAATAGCTGCACCTACCAAGGTTCTCGATCATCGATGGTAGGTCTGCCAAAGCAGGGGGCCGTCTTTTATCTTGATCAGTTAGGGTGGATGTCGGATAACCATATGCATAGTATTGGTTTGCTTAATAAAGCAATCAAAACGGTTTTGGGCTTTGGGGCATGGAGTTGAGAGTCAAGCATTGGATGCCACCCCCAACGAACAAGAGTCACATAGGATATGATTAGCAAGTATTGCTTACCTATGTCACTAATCTTCTAGTAGTGATGTCAAAACTCACTAGGAGTTAGATAAATATAGATCTTGTCCCACATTGTATCGTTAGAGGGAAAGCGATCATTTTACATATTGTGGTATATCTTTTATTTGATAGAAGATCAACATAGCATAGTGCTGAACCTTGTATTTTGTTGTAGATCATGGCACCTACTGCAAAGAACACTTCCGTTTTTAATCTGTGATCCATCCTAAAGAGGGAGAAATTATCTGGAACAAATTTTATTGACTGGTACAAAAACTTGAGAATTGTTCTCAAGCAGGAGAAAAATGATTATGTTCTAGAGATGGGCTTTTGGAGTCATTTGATTTTGAATCATTTGACACATGTAAGTCTTGTTTGCTTGGTAAGATGACTAAGACGTCTTTCACTGGTCAAAGTGAGAGGGCAAACGAGCTATTGGCCATTGTACATACTGATGTATGTGGATCAATGAGTTCTACAGCCATATGTGGTTTTCAGTACTTTATAACTTTTATCGATGACTTTAGTAGATATGGTTACGTCTACTTGATGAGGCATAAGTCGGAATCCTTTGAAAAGTTCAAGGAATTCCAGAATAAGGTATAAAATCATACTAGCAAGACAATTAAATTTCTACGATTGGATCGTAGAGGTGAATATTTGAGCCATGAGTTTAATGATCATCTGAAGCAGTGTGAAATTATTCCACAGCTGACTCCACCTGGTACACCTCAGTGGAATAGGGTGTTCGAGCGGAGGAACCAAACTTTGTTGGACATGGTCCGATCGATGATGAGTCAAACTGATATTCCATTGTCTTTCTAGGGATTCGCTTTAGAAACTGCTGCTTTCACACTAAACAGAGTTCCATCTAAATCTGTAGAGAGGACACCATATGAGATATGGATTGGAAAGCGTCTCGGGTTGTCTTTTCTAAAGATCTGAGGTTGTGAGGCCTATGTAAAGCGTTTGACGTCTGATAAGCTCACTCCCAAATCTGATAAATGCTTCTTTGTGGGATATCTTAGGGAAACTAAATGATATTATTTTTATAATTGGAAAGAAGGCAAAGTGTTTGTCGCCCGAAATTGTGTCTTTCTAGAAAAAGAGTTTTTCTCAAAAAGGGTTAGTGGGAGCACGGTGCAACTCGTAGAGTTTCGAGAACCGCTAGAAAGTGTTTCAGCTCCTACTAAACCGTAACTCGACATGTAAGATATTGCAGAGCCTGCTGTCGAGAAACCAGCGCCACGTCGGTCGGAGAGGTTGAGTCGTGCACCCGAGCGGTTTGCATTTTTGACCACTAGGCAGTGCGACATATTATTGTTGGACAATGATGAACCTAAGACCTACTCGGAAGCGGTGATGGGACCAGACTTTGAGAAATGGCTTGGTATTGGGTTATGGGGAGTCTACGCTAGCGCTTAATTTTAAAAAATTTACCCCGTTAGCTCAGGAACAATGCGTGTAATGGGATCATAGATCGTTACCTTGAACCACGAGACACGCTCAGGCAGCGGAAGTAGAGTCGATGAAGCGCGTCCTCGAGCTGCTCCTCCCGGCTCCGTTCGTTCATCGGTGATCCGATAATGGAGACGACGCGATCCTACGATCCGACGATCTCCACGGGAAGAAGACGAGCATCACTATTGAGTAGTGCCTCTACGGTATCTATACATCCGGGGATAGGATCACCTCGCGCCGGCGTGCTAGCACCACTCGTGAGATCCGGAAGATCAATCACAACACTTTGCAATCGGGGAGAGAAGAGAGACGACGGCTGGGGTTTGGTCAAACCAACATCAAACAGTAGTCTTTTTGTGCTAGCCCCTCTTCTCTTTATATAGTGCCCTATCACGGGCCTTTAATCTATATGAAAGCCCAATAAATCTAATTTGTTCGCCTGGACCGAAACTTTCGAAAATAACCTTCTGTATCGAATTTATTTCGACCTAGAACTTCTGGTCTAACTGGAACTTTTGGTTCGTCCAGGCAGGCCCAGAACTTCTGGCTCCTCTAGAAACCAAAACTGGGGCTGGCCTGGAACTTCCGGTCTAACCGAAACTTCTGGATGCTCCAGAACCCGGAACTTCCGGCCCACAGCCAGAACTTCCGGTTCTCCTAGAATTCTCTTGGGCACAATTCCATCACTTAGAGCCATAAGATCCGAGTTAGAATCCATGCGAGAGAATGAAGTTTGGAACTTGGTCGATCCACCTGATGGTGTAAAAACTATCGAGTGTAAATGGATTTTTAAGAAAAAGATAGACGTTGATGAAAATATTCATATCTATAAAGAACGATTGGTGGCAAAAGGTTTTAGACAGATTCAATGTGTTGATTATGATAAAACGTTTTCGTCTGTCGCTATGCTAAAATCTATCCGAATCATCCTAGCAATTGCCGCATTTTATAACCATGAGATATGATAAATGGATGTCAAGATGGCTTTCCTTAATGGAAACCTAAGTGAGGATGTGTACATCACACATCCTGATGGTCTTGATGATTTAGAGAATATTAGGAAAGTTTGCAAGCTGCAAAGGTCCATTTATGGGCTAAAACTGGCTTCTCGAAGTTGGAATCTTCGTTTTGATGAGGCAGTCAAAGGGTTTGGCTTCATCAAGAACGAAGAAGATTTGTGTTTATAAGAAGGCTAGTGGGAGTTCACTTGTGTTTCTGGTCTTATATGTAGATGACATATTGTTGATCGGAAATGATATTGCTATGCTAGATGCTGTCAAGTCTTCGTTGAGAAAAAGTTTCTCAATGAAAGATCTTGGAGAGACAGCATATATTTTGGGCATAAAGATCTATAGAGATAGGTTGAGAAGGCTAATTGGATTAAGCCAAAGCATGTACATTGATAAGGTATTAAAACGGTTCAATATGCAGAATTCTAAGAAATGTTTTCTGCCAATGTCATATGGTATTTCTCTTAGTAAGAGTCAGTGTCCTTTAATACCTAATGAGCTGGAGAAGATGAGTGCGATCTCGTATGCCTCCGTAATCGGATCCATCATGATGCCATGCTTTATACACGCCCAGATGTTTCTTATGCTCTAAGTGTTACGAGTAGATATCAGTCAAACCTGGGTGAAAGTCACTGGACGATAGTAAAGAGTATCCTTAAGTACTTCAAAAGAACTGAGGATATGTTCCTGGTCTATAGAGGTAAGAAAAAGCTCGTTGTAAATGGTTACACCGATGCTAGCTTCTAAACCGATAAAGACGATTCGCGATCGCAGTCTGGATTCATGTTCTGCCTCAATAGAGACGTAGTGAGTTGGAAGAGTTCCAAACAAGAAACGGTTATAGATTCAACGACAGAGGCCGAGTATATTGCAGCTTCGGAAGCTGCAAAGGAGGCAGTTTGGATCAGAAAGTTTGTTTCTGAGCTGGGTGTTGTCCCTAGTGCGTCCAGTCTAGTGGACCTCTATTGTGATAATAGTGGTGCCATTGCGCAAGCCAAGGAGCCTAGGTCGCACCAGAAGTCCAAGCACATACTTCGGCGCTATCACCTCATTCGTGAGATTATAGATAGAGGTGATGTGAATATATGCAAGGTGCACATAGATTTGAACATGGTCGATCCGTTGATAAAGCCTCTCTCACAGCCCAAGCATGAGACACACTTGAGCTCTATGGATATTAGATACTTGCGTGAGTGAGGCCAGTGTATGTGAGAGAGAGTGTCTTATCTATGCTAGTATATATTTGGATAATTGGTTATCTTGTTCCTTGAATAAATATCTTTTACATTGATCAACAAGTGCGTGACTTGTTTGTGAAACTCTCTGTGTTACAATGTTATTCTAAACGATCCCTAGTCTCATATCGTCATGTGGGACAGTGATGATTTATAGATTAACACATCTATCTGATTGATGATCATGTTTCACAGATCATAGACATGAAGATGTCAAATCAGTGATGTGGACTCATGTTGGTGAACATAAAGTTGGATAGACCCACTTTGAGATACTGCTGAGATTGTTATTTTAAAAGTGCAATCAGTTGTCATCTCAAACGGTGTACCTGCAGAATCCTTAGACCTGAGATCGTCATTGATTCCAGAATGTGTAGTAGCACACTTAGGGGCTTCCAAACGCTAATCCGTAATAGAGTTGTTATAAAGGTTGCTTTCGAGTGTATCACGAAACATGTCGTGGGATGTGAGCTGTCAAGATGGAATTTACTCCTAAATAACGGGAGAGATGTCTCTGGGCCTCTCGAGATAGTCAGATTAGAAAGTCTCTGGGCCCCTTGATCATGATTGAATCTACTATTTGATCGAGTGAAGTGTCGAGCTATCAACAAGGGTGACACGAATCTCACCTTGAGCTTGACTGATGTCATGTGGTAAAGGGATTGGTGCGTGAGTATATCAAGATTCAGAAAATATAATTTTGACTTTATATGTTTTCGAAAGTCAATATGTGCTGCTAGGTACCGCTATTGATCAACGATTCAGAAAGGGTTTCCGGGTAGCGGCCGTTTGCATATGAACCTATCGGGTCGCACGCTTAAGGGGATATGATTTAAATCTTATAAGAATTGGCTCTTATATAAGTGGGAGATTGATAGAAATATGCCCAAGAGAATTCTGAGGATTGTAATGGAAAAGTTGTCATTTTGATAGGAAATATCTCAAGAATGTTGTATCTGGGTGTAAATAGGTGAATATAATTTAGCTTTTAAAATTTGTTAATTTTCTCACGATCCTTTTACATATCATGTATGGAGTGCAGAAAAGCGGAATCTCGGGGTGCCACTACTGTCAGGTCTGGGCTGTTTATTTTATAGCTTCAAGACAAACACATACAAATTGAACTTTATGGAGTGTCCTTTTGGTATCAAGGTTAGTCAATTTGTTTCATTTCTATTCTTTATGTCTTCCATGCTTAATTTAGCATGATTTTATTTTGGCTGGTATAAAAAGTTGTTTAGTTCCAGAACAGTCCAAAATTGATGGTTACTTTCCTGGATTAAAAAAACTTGGAAGTATTTGGATTGGATAAGTATAAAACTCAAAACTAACATTAATATTGGGCATTATGTTTGATTGGTGCACACCGTATAGAAGCATCAGTGCGGCCATGTTTTTATGTAGACCTGTTTTGCTTGATATATATATGTTTTGAAATATAGTCAACCTCAACCTTTAGCTTGTAGTTATTGAGAAGATAGGTACACGATACTCTTTGTTCCGAAACCTATGATCACTAACACTACCACTTTGTGTAGCTTATTCTAATTACACATCCAAGGGCTGGTGATCAATGTGGCGCACTGAAACATATCTACAACCTATATGTGGAATAAGTAGGCCACAATGTACTTATTTAACGTACTAATTTTAGAGTATTTTCTTGCTTTCTATCATTTTGTAATTAGATTTTATTGTATGTATATATATTTTTAAAAATATTGTGATTACGTTTTAATTCGTAGCAACGCAGGGCATTCAGCTAGTATATATATAAACCCCACCAGCCAGCCCATGTTACATCAGCTGCTTATATTAGGCCCAAGGACTCTTACATAAGGCCTGCTGGCTCTTGACGCCTTCATGTGAGCTGAATCCAGAGAAGCTGTAGCGCAACAGAAAATGGCACAGCACAGACATCAGCATCCTTGACAATCCATTCTCCTTAGAAACTGGCTTGTCCCCAAGCCAGTGATTGTGAAAGATGGCTTGCAGCTCCTCTAAATTCTTCCACATAGCAACAACCGCTTCACCAACCATCCACTGGACCAGCACTTGAGAAATCCGGGATTTACCTGCAGGAAACAAATGGTAATCCAGGAACCTCCAGGGTAAACGCTGTTGATTATGATCAGCAGGAGCAGTTTGAGTTGTTGGATACAACAAGTGAGCTCTTTTTAGTTGTGAGACATGAAAAATTGGATGGATCGAACTTTGCTCAGGCAACTGCAGTCTGTAATCCACCGATTCAACTGTGTCAGTAATTGGAAATGGGCCTAAGTACCTGAATGAGAGTTTGTGATTGTCTCTTTTGTGCACCGAAGACTGCACATTCGGCTGGAATTTGACAAATCCCAAACCTATGTCAATTCCGCAGCCATGGTGTAGTGTCCCTTGTGCCTTGTTAACTTGCTTGTCAGGTTGGCAGAGCTCGGATAAGTCTTGCCTAGAATGGCTGGTCATCAGGCTGAACTTGGCATCATCTTCATTTTCTGAAAGTCTCGAAGGCAACATTAATATTTTGTGTCACAAGGTGTAAACACTGGTAGACCGAATCTGATCTTCAGCATCCAGTGCAGTTTTAGGATGAACAAAGTAAGATACAACTGCAATATGCACCCCAATACGAGCATTTCCTCCTGAAAGCATTTCAATAGGTATTGCATCATCAAGATCAGTAGCAGTTGGAGAGTCTATTGTTAAGGTCAAGATGTTTCTCAGATCTTTTCTCACTTCAAGTTCTTCCTTTCCTCCTCGGCATTGGGCTTGTCCATCTTCTTGTCTTCATCGGATTCTGCGAGCCACTGGCAGTACTGGAACTCCTCGCGGAACTTGGCGTCGATGTTGGGGGTCAGGATGGTGTCGTCGGCGCAGCCGTCCTCGATCACGTGTTCGATGGCCCTGGAGAACCTCGCCTCCTTCTCCGACACCGCGACTGGCTTCTGATCCGATCTCATCAAGTGGATCGTCCTGTCGCTGTCCTTCTCCCCTTCCGCCGCCTCCATTTTTTCCACCTCGATATGCAAACAGCCAACTGCAGTATGCAACCCTTCGATTTTCTTCCCAACTGTCAGCATCCAGGACTCCACCATCGACTTCAACGAGAGAAGATCAGATCGATTCCTCTGCTCCGATTCCAATCGCCTCATTTCTGCCTCCTCCACTGTCTTAATCAGCAGATCAAGCTTGGTTTCCATCTCCAACAAAGCTCTGATATAAATTTGTTAGCAACCAATCGCAAACAATCACAGAATCACAAACGCTGCAAGAGAAAATCAAAACCAGAACTTTCGCGCAGGAGATGTACTCCAGCCGAGTCGCCTCACAGCCAACAAGTTATTTGATACTCTTTACAAGATGTTTGTAGTGTGGTATATATAACCTAAATCCCACTAGCCAGCCCATGTTACATCAGCTGCTTACATTAGGCTCAAGGACTCTTACATAAGGCCTACTAGCTCTTGACGCCTTCGTGTGAGCTGAATCCAGAGAAGCTGTAGCGTAACAGAAAATGGCACAGCACAGACATCAGCATCCTTGACAGCAGGGTCGACAGGGATAGAGAGCCACGGGAGGAAGAGGAAAGAGAGGAGAGAGAAATGGAAAGGAGCGAGAAAATGAAAAGAAGAAAGAAAGGTTGGGACCTTTATGCAAAATTTCACGACTTCGGACTTTTCAAGGGGTTTTGGATTTTAAAGAAGTAAATCATGAATATTAAAATAATATTCGATGATTTAGAAAATTGAGGAATTTCGTATTCGTGTCAAAATTTTAAAATTCTGATTTTAAATACAAAATCAAGGATTTGAATTTACTTCACGGTTTCAAAGGAAAATAGGATACAAGGATTTTCAGCAAAAATGAAAATAAGAAGACTTTGCAGGAATTCAACTATGCGATTAAAATAGTGATTTCAACTTTACAAACAAACTGTTACAGTGGTACTTATATCTTTTTAGTATATTATGGGTCTATAGACCACCATTGCCCGGACGACATACATACTTAAATAGGTCTATTTGGCTAGACTATGCCCATACCTAGTTAGGTGGGACTATAGATCACTTTATGACAATTACTTATACTATTTTTGGCTTTGTTCTATACTTGTTGGTCTCAATGACTTGCACCTTCGTCAATAGTCTTCACAACTGTCATTGGTCTTTATCATCTATCGAGTCTTCGCCATCTGTCGGGTCTTTGTTACTTCATGTGGTCTTCATCACCTATCAGGATTTTTACCACTATCCATTACCGAAAGGTTTGTGACCAATATCCAATGGTAGCCGCCTAAGACGACAAGAAAATAATCAGATAAAATTGAGTGATAGAATATTTACACTACAAATAATAAATCTTACCCTATAACTTTTTATGTACTAGCTATGTGTGAGAAATAGAACTAAAAAGAGGACATAGCACAAATTGATTTCCTAAAAATAGGACATAGCACAAATTTATTAATACACAGGTGGAAACCAAACCAAAACAATAGGTCAAGAGATAAGAGTTGAGGGAGTAAAAAAATGACTCAGATCATGCGGAAAATGTGTTGCTATTTTTTAAGCAAAACCTATGAAGGCATGCTAGATCTATTTTGTTCTTAATTAACTGAAAACAAAGTTTGAGAAATTTAACAGCCCTTGAGGAGGTACCAGGAGGAACCATAATTTTAACACTAAAAATTATGATACCTCTTGGACCTCCTCAAATACTATAAAATCACTTACAAAGTTTACATAAAAACAAAGTATGTCATATGAATATGGATAGTTTCACGCACGGGTTGCCAGCTAGTTGACACTGATTTCATATTCCAGATCAAACTAACCGTTTTGAGAGTGGCCAGGATCGCTTCCTTTCAGACAGCATATGCGACGGTCGTTCAAGAATCTCGTGACGCACCAGGTAGCAGTAGTAAGGAGGTATGGTAGATTGCCATTCCAGGATTTCAAATTTACCCTGAAGTTTATCATCTCTAGTGTAAAAATCGCTTGCTCGCATCATGTGTAGATCATTCAGATGAGCAGAAATTGCTTGATAACGACTGCACATCGTTGCGGCAAACTTGTTTCCATGCGTCCAAAAGTATGAAAGTCCATTGTTAGTTTTATAATAGTCTCTGGGGTGTTGACCTAGCTAACGGAAATACCTATCTACGAAATATTTAAAGTCTTCGAGAAACCTATACCAGAATTAAACACTAAGATTTGATCTGAGTAAGCCACCAAGGACGTGCAATGCCATGAACGATCCATTCACCAGGGTCACGATCTCCATACCTATGGGTGCTAGTTTGGGCTCCTCTTCCGGATTTGTGCTCCCAAATGCAATCGTCTTGAAGAAGTACCAAGAAGCTTCCTTTGGGAGAAAATCTAACTCAAGTGCTTCTGTTGTTCCAAAAGCTGCTATCTTCTTGGATCAACCCATTATTATGATCTTACTCACAGGTGGCATCTGGTCTCTTCTCAGGTTGTGCAATGTTCTTCTCCAAGTCCCCTCATCCATATCATCAACCAGCTCAATGATAAGCAGTGATTGTTTAGTTGAGGCAGGATTTCAATGTTTGATTACACCGGTGTCAGCAAGAGGTGCTAGCTCTCCTCCCTCAATACTATATGTGAACAAACCGGATACTCTGATGATTTTTTTAGGAGAAGAGGAAATTAAAGGAGTGGCTCAGTCTTTTTTTATTGAGTTGGCTTAGGCTTTTAGCACGGTAGTTGTTGACCTGTTATGTAATAATAGAGATTTTAGGAGTGATTACTATGTATTTCTTGAAAATATGTCTATTGCAGTGCTCTAATGATCTATTTATAAGCCTACAGTTGAGCCATTAGATTTTACATCAACATCTCCTGTTTACATAGACTGTTATAGTGATACTTATATCTTTTTAGTGCATTATGGGTCTATAGGCCACCATTGCCCAGCCGACATACATGTCTAAATAGGTCTATCTGTCTAGGCTATACCCATACCTAGTTAGATGGGACTATAAATCACTTTATGAAAATTACTTATACTCTTTTTGGCTTTGCTCTATACTCATTGGTGTCAACGACTGGCACCTTCGTCAATAATCTTCGCAACTGTAATTGATCCTTATCATCTATCGGGTATTTGTCATATGTTAGGTTTTTGTTACTTCATGTGGTCTTCATCACCTATCGGGATTTTTGCCACTATCTATTACCGAAAGGTTTGTGACCTATCTCCAATGGTAGCCGCATAAGACGACAAGAAAATAATCAGACAAAATTGAGTGACAGAATATTTACACTGCAAATAATAAATCTTACCCTATAACTTTGTATGCACTTGCTGTGTATTAGAAATAGAACTAAAAAGAGGACATAGCACAAATTTATTAATACACAAGTGGAAACCAAACCAAAACAATAGGTCAAGAGATAAGAGTTGAGGGAGTGAAAAAAGTGACTCAAATCATGCGAAAAATGTGGTGTTGTTTTTTAAGCAAAACCTATGAAGGTATGCTAGATCTGTTTTGTTCTTAAGTAACTGAAAACAAAGTTTACATGAAAACAAAGTATGTAATATGAGGTATGGTAGATTGCCATTCCAGGAGTTCAAATTTATCGTGAAGCTTAAAATCTCTAGTGAAAACATTGCTTGCTCGCATCATGTGTACATCATTCAGATGAGCAGAACTTGCTTGATAATGACTGCGCATCGTTGCGGCAAACTTGTTTGCATGCGTCCAAACGTATGAAGGTCCATTGTTAGTTTTATAATAGTCTCTCAGGTGTTTACCTTGCAGACGGACATACCTGTCTACGAAATATTTCAAGCCCTCAAAAAAACTAAACCAGAATTGAACAGTAAGATTCGATCTGAGTAAGCCACCAGAGATGTGCATTGACATGAACGATCCATCCATCAGGGTCGCAATCTCCATACCTATGGATGCTAGTTTGGCCTCCTCTTCCGGATTTGTGCTCCCAAATGCAATCGTCTTGAAGAAGTACCAAGAAGCTTCCTTTGGGAGAAAATCTAACTCCAGTGCTTCTGTTGTTCCAAAAGCTGCTATCTTCTTCGATCGACTCGTTACTATGATCTTACTCACAGGTGGCATGTGGTCTCTTCTCAGGTTGTGCAATGTTCTTCTCCATGTCCCCTCATCCATATCATCAACCAGCTCAATGA
>KE371463.1:557736-579928 GCA_000418225.1 Zizania latifolia | reverse complement strand
TTATTCGGTTCCCCCAAATACTGTGGCACGCACGCGATAGTTCAACACCAGAGAAAGATACGATGATGTCAATAGTGATGTGAATCATGTGTGGCATGCTTCAGGTCCCCTCTACCCGCTAGAGTGACTTAGATAACATACATCCCCTCAAATCCGACTGAAATGATTAAAGAGATTCAAATTATGCCTAGATTGATGGATTTCACCTAACAATACCTTAATGAACTCGGCTCCGACTCCGCCATGTCACGTCATGCCGGCTCCGCCATGTCACGTCCGAGGGCTCATGTAGGGAATATGACCTCTAGGTACCCTTTGGTAGACCTTTATTGGGTTGAATCAAGGGTAGGCCTAGCCTAGCTCGGCCTAAGGGAAAAGTTGGGGTATAAGGAAATATACCCCTACATTAGGAAACAAACCGGAGAAATAAAAATGTAAGGTCTATTTGGAAACCGAATAGGGAAATAACTCCCTCCTATAACCTCACCCCCAAATAGTATATAAGGTGGGCGAGAAGACTCTCTTAAGGACACGCACACACTAAGCATTCATACTCATATTCAACCAAGGCACATGGTGTAAGTCTATTATCCTCAAGAAGACCTGAATCTGTATAAATCTCATGTTCTTGCTTCCTACGTCGACCACATAGTCTTAAATCTAATGCTACTCTACTATACAAATCACCACTGAGGGTACCCTTTTGGTAGACTACTCAGTAAAACCCTAACAGTCTTGTTTGACGTGGGGGAATGAATCGGTTTCGCACCAAATGGTTGCTAAGAGCATGTTTGGTTGAGCTGTAGATTCTGAAAAAGCTGTTGTGAGCTGTAGAAAAGCTGATAAGTTATTTGGTTAGAATAGTTGTGAATTTATGTTTTGGTAGCCCTTGATGTTTGGTTACATTATTAATATGCAATTTTGCATGTAAATCATTGTAATCAGGAAATTTGTAATGTTTATACTAAAATTATATATTTTTGAATTACACTAAAATGATACGTTTTACTAAAATTTTACCTTTTTAAATTTTACACGAACCGGTATGTTATAATAGAATGATGAGTAATTTTCGTTCCAAGTTGAACTGAGAAGTTGTAAAAGCTTTCAGTTTGTACCGTAAAAAAACTGCTATTTTTGAAAAAACTGATTGACCATTTAACTTGTTTGGTTCAGCTTCCAGCTTTCTAATACAGCCATAGCATAAGTATCTAGTAAGAATCTAAGAAATTTAGTATTTTTTAGTTTCTGGATTTTAGTTCATTTTTAAATTCTGTAGCTACTAATTCTTATAATCTAGATATAAAATTTAGACTATTTATTTTAACTTTAGATTCTATAAGTAACTATAGATAACAGCTATAGAAGCTAAAACAAACCGGCCCTAGGTCGGACTAACTAAATGCAAGCTACGCACCTAATTTAATCTGAAGCACGTGTAAATCTACGGTAATCAATAGTTGTTTCAGGTCGCACTTAAATGTTTACTTCCAAAGAATTTGCAGATTTCGTGATGGGGTGAACACATTTTTGGGTTTCCCCCTTCCATTCTTCCTCTCCTATACATGAAATCCAGCGAACAACACTTTTTCACCTTTTGAGTCCAACAGCTTACGTATTGCTAAAATGTTCATTTCCCCATGTGAAGTCTATGTATGAATTGCTGAATTTTCTTTTGGCAACTGAAAAGATGTACATTTTTACAGACTTGGCCGAGTCATGTAACCTTTTGCTGAGATGCCTCCACATACTGCAGGGCGAGCTTTTTTACCTTGTCACCCTCCTTGATCAGAAAGTTTGCATTTTTAGCGTCAGAATGGTATTTCATCACCTTTTCTGTTGTCTTCGTGACAGCCCACCTATACTGCTCGACAGTAATTACACCACTCTTGCAAAGTGGCCTGATGTTCTCTTTCACGAACACTTCAACCTGCATATATTGAATGTTGAAACTAAACAGCTTAGAAGGTGCAAATATGTAACATATTACCGTGCAACACCTAGTGATATTCACAATCTAGTGGTTCTAAAGCTAGCGAAACACATGGTACGGCACAGTAATTGTAAGTGTTAGGAGAGAATGTAGTGCAACATACAAGTGGTTTTACCTTCTTATATATAGAACCAGAGGAATCTGATTTGTTATTGTCTGGATCCCGTGCTGGCTTCTTTGAATCATCCCCACTTTGGGCTGGATGGGTGGACAACTTGTCTCCATCCAAAAGTCTATTGTTCAACGCTGCGCTTTCACTGGACAATTTGTCTTTAGTGGAGTCCAAGTTCAGTGTTTTGCTGATTGCTTCACCTTCTGTCAGAAAGCTATCCGCCTGACAAGATTGGTTACACAAATCACTTGCTGGTACTTTGATCTCTTTTGGTTCCCCTATATGCCCAGTACCTTCATCAGCCCTGTTGGTGTCGGCTACAATTTCTTTATTTGATGCATTTGAGTTCACTGAAAAAGTTGTATTTGCTGTAGCATCCGTAGTTTCTCTTCTGGGTATCAACTTCTGACGCTCATCACAGTTATATTTTGGTTGCTGACATGATGCCATCGTATGGAGGTTTTGACCATTCGCATCGTGAAGATCAATTAGCACTGAGGAATCATCAGCATCTTTGAGTGAGGAGGTATCCCTCACCATAGAATCAGAAGTTGACTGCAAGTTTTTGCTGGGTTCAGAATCCAAGTCAGCAATGCACATAAAGTTGCAATCTCCTGCATTTGCCAACAAAAAATCCTTAATATTTGTATGAAAATTTGAGCAAATAGGAAAGTAAACTGGAACTTTTGAGAAAACGCATGAGGGCTGCATATGTTCCCATTAAGAAAAAGTATCAAACAACTTCATGGTCTAATAGCCCACCGGCAAATATTGCAACCCAATGCAGGCATGCAGCTAATCAATATCATGAAAGGCTATTACTAAAAACAGATAGGGACAAATCTAGGACCTACAAAGTGCACAGGAATTACCTTCAATTGTGGTGGCCTTTCTCTCAGGACTGTTAGGAGGGGAATCCAGGAGGCCTGCCATTTTGAGTGCTTCTTCCACGTTGTTGAAGCCAACAGTTTGCTCTGGTGCCAGGTCTCCACCTAGTTCACTCTTTACAGTTTGTTCTGCAGTTGTACGAAGATCAGAGTGGTAATTTCTGTTTAAAGCTTCTTCAGTATCACTAATGCAAATGTTGGTATTTTCAGTGCTAACTTGCTGAGATATCGGTCCATTGTCTAATTCAGTCTTTTCAGTTAGGTTTGAAGCATCATTCTCAGAATTTCCTTTGGCAGGCTGACGAGTAGCCTGAGAGCAAAGATTCACATAAACTGATTTGCTACTAGACCTTTCGTAAATATCCTTTTCTATATTGACAGCATCAGCAATGGCCAATTCAGTATCTGCACATCTGCGAATGACAACCAAATTTGCTTTCTGCAGATAATGTTCAGCAATGCGGTAGAGTTGTGCCTGAGATACATAACTTCGGTTGATTACTAGACGATTGGATAAATAAAATACATACATAGAATTTATAATCTGAATTTGTCTTATGTTAAGAAAACAGCGTTCAATACTGACTTGACTCAAAAAAGGTTCAAATGATGAAACCAGAAATTTGTGAGAATAATAAAGGCCTCATTGAATCATCACCTGTCTAACTGATATGGGAACTTTATTATGACGGCCAGTTGTGAGCTGTGGCCTCATATCGACTGGAAGTTGTGCCTAAAAACCAAATAAATTAGCTATTTATATGAAAACAAACAAAAAATATATCTCGAGGAATTTTCAGTGAACTTTTGAATTTTTTAGGATAAGCAGACACATACTAACAGAGAGTAGTTTCCCTTGAGATCATCAGCACCTTCACAATTGTCTTTACTTGTAATAGAGCTAGCATTTTTTCTTGCCAGGACCTCAAGAGCCCATTTTCTTTTGTCTTGTTTGATATCACCGGCAGCTTGGTTTTGTTGATTTGGTGTTGCCTGACTATTTCTGTTCTCCCTTCTACTAGTTTCTTCTTTACTAAGGATCGAAGAACTCAGTGCTTTTCCAGTGCTGTTGGGTGAACTGATTTTGATTGCTTCAGTCCCTGGTGTAGGTCTGTTAGGTGCCTTGCTACTGTTAGCCCTAACTTGGCTATTTTTATCTAGTCGTGGGGATACTGCAAGGGCAGATAGAGGTTTGACATCACCCTTCCTTGGAACAACTGATGCATCAGCCAAATATACCCTGGACAAAATGGAATTAGAATTTACTCCCTTCTTATCTCGAGCAATTTCTTTATCCATTTCTGAGGATTTCTTGAGTAACTGAAGTACTGATTGCAGCGTCTCAATCTTTTCAGGATTTATCCCTGGAGAGCAACGATGTTTCCAGAATTCAACTTCCCAATCACGGTGCCATGCACTTCGTCTCTTTCCTGTGGATGTTCTGTACAACTTTTTTGTCAGATTCTCACGTATCTTGCCCTTTTGAAGCAATGCCCGTCTTGTTCTTATGAGTGAAGGATTAGTTCTTTCCACTGGTATATCTGCCGACTTCCCAATTGCTGCCCGGAATGCGATCAAAAGGTTTTCATCAAAAGCATTATCTTTCTCGAGTATAGTAGTGCCAGTTTCTCTAACTACTTCCCTGATCTCTTGTTGTAGCTTTTGAACTACAGCAGAGGATTTTTTTCCTTCTTCCTTTCGGAAAATCTTTTTCACTCTAAGACCATGCCTATCTCCTGCTCTTCTTCCTACAGGTTTTGCCAGCTCTCTACCAGGATCCCCTCTGTAGTCTTCTCCTTCAACTATACTCATTATATCAGGAATATATTTATTTGATCTAATAAATTCTGGCATATCACCAACAGCAGCTTTTGCTACACTGGAAGCAGTATGGCAGTCTGTTGGAGACACACCTGAGTTTCCCATCAGATGGATTTCCTGTTCTGGCACTTCTGATCTTGCTCTCTTTGCCGGATGACCAATTTCATCTCCTGGTTCCTTGTATTTAACTTCATCCATGTCACTGATGTATTGTCCATCATGCCTAAAAAATAAAATAAGGAGAAAATTACTGAAATGAAACTGCAAAACTTGACATGAAACACACTTGTTTTGTAGTTCTCATGTGACAATTAGTTCTTGCAAGTGGGCATTACAGTTTAAAAGATACTCACACGGATGGCAACTGCACATCCAGAGCACTTCCCATGTGCTGCGCTGCACCTTCATCAATCATATCTCTGTCAGTCGATCTTGATGTCTTGGCAGCTGCATTGATAAAAGACAAGAAATCATGTTGGATATATAATGCAATGTCTACAAGATTTGGTAAAAAAGCATTGTACAGAAACAAGATTATGCCGCTTCTCAACTTGTATTTACTTGGTATGCAAAGCGATAATGAGCACACACAATGATTGACACGAAATTTATTTTCATAGTTATGGAAAGTGTATTGACCATGGCATCCAAATACAACAACCTATCAACAGCAAGTGGTAAACTTAAACGTTCAAATATGCTGAATAAAAAATAAGTTGGCATCTGTTGAGGCATGCTAATTCTGATAAGCTAGACAGACGCGCAAGGCTTTCAAATATTGTGCTGGAATATGCGTATGCATATTACCCAACAAACCTGGTGATGAAAGTTCTGGAGAGTTGATGACAGTTGATCTTCCATTGTTTCTAAACAATGCACTCTCTCCTGAATTTTCAGCCACTTTACTGCTTGGTAAAAGTGAACAAGATGGCACATTCTGCGGTACTTCCAGCTGTACATTTGACATGTTACCCTTCTCTGAACTAAATAAGGCAGTTGCTGATTCATGTATTGGTGAAAATTCCAATGGCCTCTCTGTTGGCTCATCTTTGGGATAACTTGGGTATGAATTGGAATTAAATCCTTCTTGTTCAGCCTTCAAGCCCAATGAAGTTTCTGACAGACCATCCGCAATTTCAGAATGTATACCAACCATCGAGACAACAAGGGCAGTTTCACCCTCATCAGCAACAGATACAGACACCCTCCCAGAAAACAATTCATCGATATTTGTCCTATCAGAACCAATTAAACAATCCCCACTGAAATGTTCCTTCAAGATAGCATCCTCCTTGGGTTTCACTTCAGTAGACACACATCTATAAAAAGAAATTGGCATACTTGATAACTAGTGGTAAGGGGTTACGAAAGAGAGGAGACAGAAAATATGGAATTACCTTGGACACAACCATGAATCTTCAGATGCCATTTCCGGAATAAAACCCACACATATAGCATGATACCTAGTTTAAGGATCACGGTAATTAGAAAACAAATATGGTTCCAAAATCTCAAGTCTCAACTAATAGTGGACATCTTTATATTGGATAATGATATAGCTATAAGTACCATAAATCACAAGAATCACAAGCAATTGATGTATCAAAAGTTGAATCATCCTCCACTGCCAAAAATCCACTCCGAATCTTGCAATCACCATCATCCAAACAAACTACTGCCTGGAGGACGGGCAGGAAACAGCAATCAACAATCATCTTTATGAGATAAAGAAGTATGATGTTTAAAAGGAAATGAAGAGTATATTGAGTATTATTACTTCTGCGTCAATATAGTATGATGGGAAAGAAAGTGTGTTGCTTTCCCCTTGCACATACCAATCATCATCACCACTGCACAACAAGAATACAAATGGGAGAGTATGAATATGGAATTAATTTTATATTTCTGTGTGCATTAATTGAAAATAAATTAAAGATTAAAATGAACATTAAAGGACTTCAAAACGATGGCATTCATGGAACTAATAATGTCACAAATTCACAGGCAAATGATGTCATGAGATTATACACCAGCATCAGTATACATCAACATTTCCTGCTTGACATGGTCAAGTGACTCAAGATTTCAATGGAATTGTGATTTATCACCTAAATATATAGTTAAGATGATGCTGAACACATATCATCATGAGACGAAAGACCAAAACAGGGAATAACATGAGCCTACTTAATGAGGAAACAGGGGAACCACATTACAAACAATTAAGCACACAAATGTTAAACTAGCATGTATGCAAACTGAAATTACAGGACCTTTGAACTATACCTGATTAAAGAGTATGTGTCTTCATTATTAGCTCCCGTAGTACCATACACCTTCAATAAATAGCAAAGAAACTATAATATTCTACAGCACTACAGCAGTTCTACCTTTTGAGGCATTAGGATAAATTTCTTTTTCAATTGAATTTCTCCCACATATATTAAGATTTCCTGAATGAAAAGAATGTCAGCACCAAGGATATTGTTTCACTTACTGAAGTGCATGTTATACACTGAAATTCACTTTTGCAAAGGGGGCAGCGGTTTGTGATAGCAGACCAGTTGTCAATGCATGTATAGCAAAACCTGGTGTATGAGATCCAATTATTCAATATATCATCTTAAGATTAAAAATCTTCATTAATAACTGCAAAATACAATATTGGTACTAATGTGGTTACTAATTCTTTTGTACAAAGAGCACAGAGTGAACAGTCCCATTACTAAAATACAATATGTGAGGTCAACAATAGTGCAAACACAATTACAAAGGGAACACCAATTTGGAATTAAAGCACTTAGCACTTTAACCTCACAAAGCAAATGCAGGGAAAAACATTGAAGTAAATAAGGAAGTAATGATGACTAGGGCTACAAAAATGCAGGATCAAATCAAATGAGGATGACTTGGATGGCAAACAACTATATGCATCAATAGGTTTAGTAGTTTACATACAAGGAAGTTCCTAACTGCATAATGCGGACCATCAAAGTTCAATGCAATATGCAGACATGCAGCTATGCACTAATGTTATGGAAGTGACAAAACAAATGTTGGTTGTTGGATAATAATAAATCCACGATGAAACCCTACCAGTGTTGACAGCAATCCAAAACTCCTCTATCGATGACAATATCTCTACAAATTCCACAACTTTCTTTCTCAAATGCATATTCTTCCTGCAAGTAAGTTTGGATGGACTATGTTAAAGCATAAAACATAATTACATCAGGAATGAAAGTACAAAGGAGATTGCTCCTGCAAAAGCAAGCATGCAGCAACGCAGAACTATCATGTTAACTACAATTTATTTATTCTTTTGGTGAACAGTAAACCTACTCATGTCATGAGTCATGAAAATGCATCTCACCTAAGCATTACTAGTTCACAACTTCACATCATTAAACCCCCAGAGTGGATAACAAAGCTGGTGAAGGAAAGCCCATATTAAAGCATAGGGATGAGGGGATCAGCAAGAAAATGTAAGGCTAACTTCCATTCAGTGCCTCCCTTTTTTCTTAACTCAGTGGAGAGACCGAGAGAGCAGTGTGGACTCTCTTATCTTGTAAACCATTTCAGACTAAAAATGGGAAACTATTCCAAGAGTGAATCACTTTGGATCCCCTCTTTTTACCAAAGTTTCACCTTGGACCCCTTTAACCCATATTTTCACTTTGGACCCCTTTTCTTACCTTTTTGTTTCACTTTGGATCCTGTTTTCATCAATAACATTGTTATCTCAGGTAGCAGAGGGCGTTAAGCCGACAGTGGATGCATGAGTGGCGTGGTCAAGGAAGCAATTGTAGTGACAAGTTGAGTTTGAATTTGATGAATAGATGAAAAGGGATTCACAGTATGAACATTATCGTGATTCATGACTTACTCCAAGAGAACCGTAGTTACATAAGAACATTTTTACAAATCTGACTATCAAATGGAAATGTAGAAGCTTCTAGGCCACTGGTTTCTGCAACCCATTACCCAACACCTGACCGAGTCTATTGCTCCCCCAACTCAAATTAATTTTATAATACCAGCAACTCCTAAGATTTAGCACAATAACGAAGAAGCAAATATAGGAGCCATCTCTCCTACACTGTCCAAAGGGAAGGGATGCCATACCAGATTGTTCATCTCTCCCAGAGCTCCACTCGACTCGCCATCCACATCCATTTGCATCGACATCACTGATCAGCGGCGGATGGTGAGCTTTCGCACACAGAAACGCCCACTAACGAGCCCTGCATATTAGCACACCAGAAGAAACTAAAAAAATCATGACCAATCCAAGCATGGAAGAACTGGTTGCAGTCTCGTGCCGCCAATCGGGGGAACTTAAGCTCGATTACCCCAGGATGTCAGACAGGACGGATCCCTAATTGGGGTAGGAGACGCAGAGGCAAGGAGGCGGCCAGCAGCCAGGCCGTTACCAACGCCGAGGCGAAGATGCGGCGGCTAGAGCCTGGGCGACACCGACGCCAAGGTGGCGTCCAGGCGGGGGCCGACGCCGTTGCGAGGAGCGGCCAGGCGGGCAACGTGGGCCGACGCCGAGGCACCGAGTCGACGGGGGAAGGTGGGCACTAGGCGGCACGCCTGTCCTGTTGGAGGGCTGGAGGAGGAGGACGAAGCTCGGAAGCGGCCGAGCTCTCGAGTCGAGTCGCGTCGCCTCGGCTCGCTGCGGTCGGTGGGATGGAAGTAGCCGCCTGGCCGGGGAGGTGCGGCCGTGCCGGCGGCCCGGTTCGGTCGGTTCGACCACGAGAGACGGGTTTTCATGAACCGTAAACCGTTCGATCAGAGTTGCACGCTTCGGATCGAAGAGAAAGGGGGCAGCGGGGATGTTTTTGCGGAAGGATCCCTGGTAGGGGCTGATTTTTGAAATATAGGATTGCTGCCAATTGTAGCAATCCAAGAGAGGGGTTAGTATGCAAAATTTAGGACCGGCTACCAGTAAGCCGCAGATCCAACAGATAGGCTTCAATAGGTTTTAACCTACCCTCCGATTTGTGAAAAAATTTAAGTATGTATAGTCTCTTCATAGTAGCCTGATAGATGTTAGAAAGAAGATGAAAAAGTACTAGCGGTTGGAGCTTGGAGGAAGAAGAACAGAAGTGCATAGAGAGAGAATGAGTACAGTACCACTGTATCAGGTTGTGGCAGCCCATTGACCCATTCCGTTACTTGGAGTATGATGATTGGTGAGCTTGTGCAGAATGAAAGATTAAGTTATGCTCTTAAGTTATTTTTCTCAATGTGATTATCGCCTTATGGCTTTGAATTCAACAGCAATTCCTATGTGCTAATAACGATGATATATAAGTATACAAAATGTGAAATTTTAGATTTATCTGTTAATCTTTTACATGGGGTTGCAGAAGTTAGAGATGATGTAGTTGTATGAAATGCTATTGTCAGAGGCTGTGAAGAGTTCGGGCTAGTTGAAAAGACAGTTGAATTTATATATAGAGAGAGAGAGGTGGCTGCTCACTTCATTGTTTGCTAACTACCAAAGCCTAAGAAAATTCACATCTTACAAATCAAGGTATTTATTTTTTATGTTTTTCTATTTGATGTTATATTTAATTAGTGTATGGGTATTATATTTGTTTTACCGATTTACAGTTTAGTCTAGCCCATCCTTAATTATTATCCTGGATTCGCCACTCGCCACTGCTACCGGTTGTAGCGTTCCGACGGAGCGGTTAATTTGCAAAACTTAGGATAGCTAAGCAATGGTAGAGAAGTTGATCTAGGCTACAAGTTTGTAACATGGACTGACCCACAGAGGCACAAAGAAAACAAGGCTTTAGCAAATGTTTATGCACTCACCAGCTTTAAAACAAATTAGGATCTCAATTTGAGATCATTCAACGATGTAAAATCCTCGTGTTTATGACTATCACATGAACACAAAAATCAGGAAAAGAAAATATGCTGAATACCGATTAATGTCGCTGAAACCATGATGTTTTCCAAATTCGAGACTCCAGAGCACGTCAAATGAACCAAAAGTAAGAAGAATAATGCCTTCTATTCCAACGAATTTGCTCATTGTACATTGTTACAATAATCAACATTTTTTTCTGTAGTCCTAGAAACTCTGAAAACTTATTGTATCAAATGTTTGTTTTCTTGCCCCTTCTGGTTGACCATTATCTCTACTGTACCATCAAGAAGCCACTGCCGTCGTCGTTGCACGAGGAACATCCACAAGCCTCTCGAGCATTTCCAATTGATCATAAGGTGCTATCTGCAGACAATCAGATCCGTATGTATTTCATCTCCATTTAACCAATTTTTAAGAAATATGAGTGACATCTACATAAATTTTAGAAGTCTGTTGTACTTGAAATATTACACGAATTAAGAGGTGACGAAGGAAAAGCATTTTGTGTTGTATTACAGTATTACCTGAGAAAAACCATCAGGCCAAGTTATAGAAACTGCGTAGTTGCCCATAGGACGGATCTCTTCAGGCTCAATGTCTTCTGGTATATCACCATATTGTATTTTCTGTTCACCAGTCCATTCATCCTACAAATAACAAAAGGACAATTATGAAAGATATGTTCTCTGAAAATACACACCACACCTGACTTAATTTTCTGAAAACTAGGGCTATATGGATTTTTTTTTGGAGTAGATGCAATTGATGATCTGAAGACATAAATAATTTTTTAACTGATAGCCTTAATAACCAGTGTTAAAATTATTTCAGAAACACATTAAATGGTGAAAGGGTATACACACCACACTTTGAGCAGACCGATCATTCCTTCTGACTGTTGCTGGATGCAACAAGAACTCTTCTTCTGACTCTGGTACTTTCACCCGGATTGCCCTTATTGATCTATCATATGAAACTGCTGTTGAAACTGGCAAAAGGAAAAAATAATTTTAACACAACATTACATGAGAAACATCTTGGCAAAAGAAAAGGAGAAATATCTGTTTTGCTGTAATGTATATTTTGAACAAGAGTGGCGTCAATATTTTTGTACACTTCTTTCTTTTCTTTGTTTTATTTATGGTTAGTGCAAATTTACCAGAAAAACTTCTCAGAACTACTTTTATATATTATAGGTTGTAAGTTGTTAGCCTGTTAACTAACCTTGTTGTCTAATTTTAGCACATTGTTGAACAACACATACTCCAAGATTTTGAAATGTCTTGGCAACATCTCCTTGGGGATCAGCCACTACTTCAGGAATTCCAGTATCTCCAGATGCTGAAAGCTGTAGATTGTACCAAACTACGATTGATGCACTCACTTTTAACCACATATAAAGATAGGTGGACTGAGCTTACAGTTGGTCGTATCGGCAAATCAAAGAGGTGAGGTATTCCAAACTGCTGCACAACCTGAAATAATTGCATTGCCGAAGCAATTCAAAAACTATCCAAGAGAAACGTGCTACGAAATATGCGTCAAAATATGTCTTGCCTGAGCTCCAGAACCTTGCCCAAAAGGGTAATATCGTTTTCCATCAGCATCAAAGTAGCACATGTTCTCAACAACTGCAACACATGGAACCTTAACAAAGAAAAACGAACAGAAACAAATCAATGCCTGAATAGTAGGTAGATTACAATTCAAGTGCACATCTGAAGATTACACACCTTCAGCTTAGAAAACATCCTAACTCCCTTTGCAACATCGATGAAAGCAAGCTTTTGAGGGGTGGTAACAATAACAGCTGCAGTCAATGGGGCTACCTGGTGTTTCAGACATGTCAAATTTCTCTGTGCTTGATGTTACCACGTACGGCCAATGATCAGGCTAGAGGTATCACCTGACAGAGTGTTAAGTGTATATCGCCTGTTCCAGGAGGCATGTCAATGACAAGATAGTCGAGTTCGCCCCTTTATGAAAAGAAGAAAAATGTCAAGTTTTCTTCTTAACGGAAAATTAAGAATATTCCTGAGGATATAACAAAGGCTATGATGACTGGTAAAAGTGATCTGCTTTATTATGATCATCTGATGACCTTATAAAGGTATCAACTATTTGTTCTGCATACCATTCAGTAGTGGTCAGCAACTGATTAATCACTCCTGAAACCATTGGACCTCGCATTATCGCTCTCCCTTGTCCAGCAAAGCCAAAAGACACCATCTTGACGCCCAAATACTCAGTTGGAAGAATAGATCTGCTTTCTGGGTTCTAAAGGTAAATCTGTTTACCATTATTAGTGCAACTACTAAAATCCATATTAACGTAATTATTCAATCAACTGATTTACCGTCACTAGCAGCCGGTTTTCAGGGGAAACCATAGTCGGTAAGCTCGGACCAAAGACATCAGCATCGAAAATTCCAACCCTGGCCCCCATACCAGCTAATGTATATGCGAGATTTACAGCGACTGTAGACTTTCCGACTCCTCCCTGAAAAAGAGTTGTCTAGTTAGCTACTTGTAAAAAAAGGACTAGTGCATTTACTTCGATATACGCAAAAATTTCAAGCCTTGCCTTGCAGCTTGAAACTGCTATGATGTTCGAAATCTTCTGCAGTCCTTCTGGAAGCTCCCCTGCATATACCGGTTGTGCAGGTTGCGCAGACATTGTAACGTTGACCTTCTTGACCCATGGAAGTGCTGCAACAACCTCGTTTGCCTTCTCTTCAAACTGTACAGCAAAACCAAGTGTTAGACACTTAAAATTGCCCCTAGTAACTGTAAGGGATGATGAAATTTTGTCACAAGTGTCTTTGTAATCCGTAGTAGAACAGCATTTGAATTAACAGATATAGCACAAATCTGTCGCCGAAAAGAAAAGAAATGAGATATAGCACAAATCAGTTAACTTTCATACATCCATCCCAATGATAAGCATAACCCATATAGTAACTGTTACTTTCTTTGAGACAACCGAACACATAGAGCGAACAGTTCCACGGAGATAACTGAAGTCAACACATGAATTGTACTCACCATGTCCTTGATCGGACAGGCAGGGGTCGTCAGCTCCAGACGAAACGAGACCTGAAGCAGAGTCCAATGCCGACCAAAGTAAGCCAAATGCTCGAGCAGTGCCTCCAGGCTTCATCGACAAGTGCCCTTAACTTACCTCCTCCAATTCCTCGCTAATCTCCAAGTCTTTGACGAACCCACACGAGACAATGTCCGTCCCGAAGTCAGGATCGATGATTTGGGAAAGCGCTATGAGCACGTCCTTCCTGGCGTCCTCCACCGACGCCACTGCATGCCACACCAGTTAGGAAATCAAATGGGAAAGCCAAACACAGGCATAAATCTCGAAGCTTGCAAGTGCAACGTAGCAATTTGTTGAGAGGAGGGGTTCAACTGTTGGAAGTTTACCGCTGGACGAAGCAGACCCCGCGCGCCGCCGGAGACGGCCCACGCGCCTCAGCGAAGGGCACCGGCCATGCGTCTGGGTAGCCGCCGAGGCAGGGGCAGACTTCGCCGAGAAGGCGCCTGCGAGAACCACGAAACCGGCGGAGTTAGCTCGCCCGTGAGAGCTCGGCTCGGGCGCGTCAAATTAATGGACGTCGCATAGACAATCCATGGGTGCTCACCTCGTGGGGTTGGAGTCGACGGAGGGAGGAGGAGAGGTGGCGCGGGCGGCGCGAGGAAGGATGCGGCCGCGGCGCGGAGGGTCCGCATTGCGGCAGTTCGACGGCGAGGAGGAGGAGAGGGCGCGAGCGTGGGGTGAGTCAGTGAGTGGCCGTCTCCGGGCCGCTGGTTTGTGTGGATTTGGTTACACTCCACGCACATAGCGAGAGCGTGGCGGACACCGACGAGTGGGCATCACCCTGGATTACGTGCCAACTCGAGCGGTTGGATAACACAGTAGCTCGCGCCTATGGATGGATGGTGTAAATCCTTCAGTAAAATAAACCAGTAAATTAAACTTACATCTAAAATAAACCCGTATAACCAATATTACTAATAAAACTGTATTATTACAACAGTCTAAATGACAACAAGTTTAAAAAATTACGAAAAAATAAATAAATTTTATTAATCAGTAACCCCCGATATCCATAGTTTTCAAAACAAACTCATATATCGACTCACGCCTACAGCTCGGAAAGCAACTGGAGTACTGGACTCGTGAGCGTTTTCAAACGCCGGCCCAAAACCAAAAAGCCTGTGAAACGTTAAGGATCTCGACGGCCCGTTTATCTCCCGCGCGCTGCACCGGCCCATCTCCATCTCTCTCGCGCTCGAGATGACGCCGCTCTACACGATGCCCCTCCCCTCGGCCCAGTTGAAAAAACTGGCAAGTTTTTAGCCGTTTGGCATGGCAAAAATGCTTCGTAATCGTAGACACATCACAGATTCACAGATGCAATCCCCAGTTGCCGATTTGCCCTTACATAAAGTCCAGAGCAGGTAAAAACAAGCACTGAAAAATGGCGCTTCTCCCTTCCCTAGTTACATTTGCTGATCACCGTGCCTTTGTATGTGCTACGCGTTCAAGGCCGACGGGATGGACGACCGGCCCCATGCCACCACCGCACCGCACACGTGAATTAATACTTGATGTGACGAGATCTCATATGATCCAACCAGTCCATCATTCGATCTGGCTAGCTAGCTAGCTACCTTGGAGTCGGGGGCCACCCACAGCTCGGTAAACTTCATCACCTTGGAGACGCTCTCCAGCACCTCATACGGCGTGATGTCCCCTATCACCACCACCTTCTTGCTCTCTAGATCTACCTCAAACGATGTAACACCTGCACGCACGCAAACACACAGACACAATGTTGTTCATCAGACTAGAGGTTGACATGTTACGCTGAGAACTTTCAGACAGACAGGCAGTCAGACAGTTGCCCTGAGCAATTGGGTGTTAGGAAACATGAATCTTTTTAGGGTTTTTCCCCCTTCTGATCCAGCGATGAGACGTCCATCCAGCGATGAGACGTCCATGGTGGTAGCAAAATTTTACCACCCAAACCTTGGCCACCGACTGGTGGTGACGCCAAGACTTCTTTCCAGAAAAGGTAGGCAGCCATGCACGCACATGTGCACAGCGCCAACATGTGCCTGAAACCTGCATATGCACGGACGCATTTGGTTGCGCAGGTCGCAACCAAAACGACACACGAAGCCAACTCATGAGCAGCGGATGATCGCGCATTCATGATCTGTAATAACATGCTAATGCTACCCAAAGACTTTCTGCAGAACGTTTTCTGAAGAACATTTCTGAAGAATATTTTGGTTTCTTCTGAAAAAGTTTATGGAGCAGGAGCGCATTGCTTCTTGGTTGTGTTCACTGTTCGCCATTAACCCAGCAACGGGGGAACAGGAGTAGACAGATCAGGGGTTCTATTCTTGTACTAAAATGATTGAGGAGGTGCACAAGGGTCAATCACCGGGCGCGTTTTTCTTCCTGCAGCTGACAGACGCGTCTTCTCGCTACTCCGAATGCTTCTGAAACTCACTGTCCTATCTGATACTCTGCTCACATCCCAAAGACGCCCATGTGGTACTACTGCTCTACGTTAGAAAATACTCACATTCTATACATGGTGCTCCATTTCTTAATCCAGTGATTTTTTAAAAGAAAAATGAACACGGTGCCCAGTGACTACTTCGAGATCCTTGATAGTATTATAGTCTATAGATATGAATGAAGCAAGAGATGTTTGAGTCAAAGAACGAGGCAGAGTTTCAACTTCCCGGTCAGTTCGGTTCAGGAATTCAGGTACTATCTATCACCTTTACACTACGGACTGACAGATGGATGGTTGAATATATTGTCACTCGCGCCTTTATTTCAAATCGATGGAGTAAATTTGATTCCCCTGCCCCAAGAGTAAGAGAGGATGTGAAAATTGCTATTGACGCGTGACGGCGTAAGTCACTGAATCCTCAAGAAATTGCAATCAGAAAGTGAACGAACAAGTGACTAACTTGTTCTTGAGTGAAGAATCATGAAGCTACATAAAAAGTTCAGAGTGATCGGTTGTATAAACTATCTTGTACAGTTGTACTCGTAGTTTTGTTAGTCTGGTAAAAGAAAAGTACTCTTTATGATAACAGGTACTTCAAAATGCATCCTTTTTAGCCCTAGGTCCTATGAAAAGAATCTGAATCCGGTCCCAAAAAAGCTTAGAGGATCAGCTGTATCATACCGTCCATCTTGGATATGTGCTTCTGAACTTTCTTGGCGCATCCATAGCAGTGCATGGACACCCTGAGCTCCACCGTCTGCATCGTGCAAACGCAACAGACGACAGAGAGAATATGTCATACGAGTGAAGTGATCAGCAGCCAGCATGTTCAGGTTCTGCAGAGATGTCTCGGAGCCGGGGAGATTACCTTTGGCTCCAGATGGAAAGCAAGAGTCTTGGCTCCATCGACGAAATCCTTTATCTTCACCAGCTCTTTCAGCTGAGCATTCACCAGGGCCTCCCTCTCGATGGCATCTTCCTCATCTTCCCCTGAATGTATGCAGACGCAGGCGTTCGTGCACAGGGAGAGGGAGAAGCAATCAAGGACCTTGTCTAAACCTAGCTTCCTCCTCATCTTCTCTTTCTCTCTCTCTCTCTGAAATTAGCAGAGCGGTGCAAAGAGCAAAGTGCAAACTTTTTGTAAAGCAGCCAATGTCTACCTCTCAGCAAGATTGCCTGGGATCTACTGGTACTGGTAATGCGCAGGGCATATGCTGAAGAGAATGGCACAGCTTTGTTTGCGTGAGAAGAGACAAGTATATATGCGAGCTGAGCCAGTAGACCTACCAAAGCACTCGGAATAAGGTCATGGAGGGGCATATATATAAGCCATAGCAGCATCGAAGTGGCCTAGTGCTCAAAAGTCTGAAGCAACTTCCGATGAATATAATTAACTTTTGTTGGGTGCAAGACGGAGTCAGGGCGCCGGTTTTACAAGGAGACAAGCTGGTAAGCTCTCCATGTGACAATGTGCTTGCTTATGCCATTGGCACGTACTAGAACTGGTTCAATTATGCATTCCAGAACACATTGCAATGTTATATTTGGCACTAGTAGAAGAGAGAGCCAAACCGAGGGACAATATATACTGTATACATACATTAGGTAAATCATAACATACAAATATAGAAGTAATCATGCTAACCATTTGTTAATATACATACATGCAAGTAACAGAAAAACATATAAGATCTGTAGGTAAGACGACGTCAAGATTCACAATTTGCCACATACATGTCTTTCATTTGTGTTACATCCAAATAATATATGTAGTGTGAATTTGTAATCCTTTCATTCGGTGAAGAACACATGTCAACGTAAGCTGATGGGCAAGATGAATACAAGCAAGACGGCATCAACCGCCATATAAAACCATATCCACTTGTCTTGCGCCGACGAGAGGACCAGATTTATAAACTTGGTCGGAGAATATGAAATCCCCGCAGGTCACCTTCCATAGACGCACGCCACAGCGGCGTTTCAAATCTTTTGTAGGCCACGACTTTTCATTTGCAAGCAACGAAGACCCTTAATTTAGCCTCTGCCGATGTAGCTGCTATAAATACGCAATTAGGCGTTTGTTTGGCAGTTGATATACTTTTGTTTGCCCATCTAGTGATCTAGACCGGCCTGTTCGATGCAGAATTAATCGCTAATTAAACCATGCGTAATCCTCCGTTGTCATCTATAAAGACTAGTTGCAGGTCGTACCCGTCGCGTGGTGTCACCTCTTTGCTTTCCGAAAGGCGCGACGGATTAACTGGGTGCGCGTCGCGTTCGACAAGATCCGAATGGGGGCCGGGCTACGCCCAATTAGGGGACGGCGAGACGCGATCCGATTAGGGCAATGGTTTGTGCTTACGTGCGACATGCTAATCGCGCCCTGCTTTGACGAGCAGGGACAGTGGTGGGCCTCGCCTCGTGCGATTCGACTGTTCGTTTCAGGAATCAGGAGACTCGCGCGCGGGGACGGAAGAAAAATACACAGGACCGGAGTCCTTCCCTCATCCGAAGGACATGGCCGGTGGGCCCGGCGCCAGATTATTGACTCTGTGGGACGGCATATCAGATATTATTCTTTACTCCCTCAGTCTTATAGACTTAACACTAAATTTGATATTTTATAACACAAAGATAATATACTATAAAATATCAAATTCGGTCATAGATTACAATATTATGGAACAGAGGAAATAATTGATTGGGATGACGAGTCTAAACCCACATGTTTAGTAAAAGTCTATCTATAAAATAAACTCGTAAAATACTCTTAAACTTCTACCTATGAATCATACGAGTTTAAAACCAAACATGTACTTGAACTCACCGGTTACCTAAAACCCAATGAAAACCCGTGGATTTATAGTAGCAAAAGTTGTAACAGAAACAAAATCTAAATCTAAAGTGAATATTGAAGCCTAAGTTAAATCTAAAGCTAAAGTTGAAGTAAAATCAGAGATAACTAGATAAACCTGAAGGTACTCATGGGTTTTAAAGTAAATCTATGACCCGAACCAAACTCATAAACAATTTAAACTCAAAAATATATCCATTGGGTTGGGAACCGTACCCACCAGCAAAATTGATATCCCTGTGGATTGGGTTGTGCCATTTTGCCTGCCTGGATGAGTCGTTGTGAATTGTCCTGGAAAGCACGTGAGCATGCAATCATGCAAGCTTTTTGGGGAGTTTTCTGCCAAGCATGCGAGTTTTTTGGGAGTATTTTCTGCAATTCGCCCCGGCTTCTTTATGGGCCACCAACCATATGGAGAAGTGGGATTTTGTCGGGAACTGTAAATGCCTCAGATGCCATGCATGATGCATCTGGTTGCTCGAGAAATGAGATGGAAGGCCCTTCGGAAGCAACGAAGCATGGTGGTTTCGCTGTCTGATTCTTCGAAATGTGAAGCAACGATTCCATGTTCTCAGTAAGGTAGGTAACACGGTGTGAGTACCCGTCGCGTGGCAGGGATTAACGGGACCATGAAAACCCAGTGGCTCTTTCTTCTGAAGAACACCCGTCAATTGCAGGGGAGATGCGATGGTCAGTCTCTGTCAGAAGGGTAATCAGCTGAAACGGGCTGCTAACTAGGCAGCTTAGTGCATGTTTATCAAAGCTCCGAATTTGAGATGGATATAGAATTGTGGAGCTAGAGAAATATAGTTCTACCATTTATATGCATTTTTTAACAAATCCACCCGCTCTGCCTGTAAACAACTGAAAATCTACTAACGTTTATTTCAGCTCTATCTTCGTATAAGCATCTAAGAGCTAAGCTACTGTCAAACAGGCTTTATATGGATTCCCCGTGTTCCCGCTATTTTGAGCTGCCATGGTGAACGCAGCAGATAGCTTCATAGCTGAACTGGGCTCCCTTTGCGCTGTGTGGAGCCCAGACAACGACGTGGCCATGTTTGGAGGACTGAGCAGCAAATAATGGACAGATGTAGGATCAAGAGGGCCTGAAATGGGCACGGCAGAGGGGCAGAAGCTTCCTTTCTCCCTTGCCCGTTTCGTCCAATCCAGATGGAAATCTCAGCAGACCGGCTCGAGTAGTTGAGAGCGAGAAGGGTAGGAAATCAACTATCAATTAGAAATTGGGAGACTGGGGCACAAAATTTGGTTGTGCACACTCCCAGCAGTCCACAGTAACAGAGAAACCATAGCGGTGTGTGAGTAAAAGATTAGATGTATCCCCAGTGCCAGCTCCCAACCAGGCGCTAACAGGCTAGAAACTGTACTAAAATGGAGCATAGCATTTCTTGACTGTAATTGTGTAGAAAAGGCCACGCTGAGAACACGAGAATTTCAACTGAAAACTACAAAAGAAAGACACGGGAAGAAGCAAAGCATGTCGTCTTGCCCGCGAGAATGACTGACTGTAACTGACATCTTGGGTACGTCAGGAGTGTGAACCTGCCAAAGTCATAAACAATCACTACCACGCTTATAAGAGAACAAAAATTCATGGATTATCGTATACCACGGGGACCTCACCTAGCAACAAAAAATATTACAAACCTGCGAGAAGAGCCAGGACGCTGAAAACGAGTGCAGTAATATGGCAAAGACTAGCACAGCAGAAAAACTGCAAGATCACAACAACACATATTTCAGATTGTAGCTGCATATGAGTTAGCTCTTCTGGTGACTGCTGAGCTAAAGGTAGTTTATAAGGATAAACTGGTAGTACTTTATAAATCTATAAATGAAAGAAGTGTACATGCATTAAGTGTTGAGATGGCCGAGTTGGTCTAAGGCGCCAGATTAAGGTTCTGGTCCGAAAGGGCGTGGGTTCAAATCCCACTCTCAACATATAACATAATTTTTTTACATAAAAAAAGAAGTGGCACACCTGGTGTGGGATCGGGTCAGGGACTTGGTCCTAAGAAGGTACTGAACTTTGCGGCTGCTCTAGCAACAGATCATGCAAGTTCCATACAGACAAAAAGTTGATTCTGTCAATCCACTTTGTTTGTCAACTGCCTTCATCACCAAGCTCATTATGTCAACGAGGCAAAGTTCATCTCTGAGTATCTAGCAAATTGAAAGTGTTTGTCAAGGTACACATGGTTTTATGAAACAAACCATAGACCTGATAAATTCTAATGATCTTTGAACTTACCTGCGAGTCTTGTTTTGACCCTGGATAGGTTGATGACCTACAACATCTGACAAAAAAGGAGACAAAGATAACTCAAGTATTTTGGAATAATATCAGGAGAATAACCATTTAAATATCAGTCAGTGATAACAGAAATTCAGAATAAACAAAATACAAAAGGAAATTAAGCAGCTTTACCTGGTATTTCTTGGGAAATCAATGATACAGGAACTTCAGCTACACTATTATCTCTGCAGGGGAAAGAAGAAATTAGGATAACAGTGTATGCCCATCCCTATTCTACTGTCATATAGTTAATGACCATTAAGGGAGTAAGTACTATGCCATGACATCTGCATTGAAAACATTAGGATAATTGGCAGGCAACAGTGCAACACACAAATAGAAAACTCAAATCTGGAACAAACTGCCCAAAACCAAGACATAAATCGTTGTCTTGAGTCTTAAAAGAAGGAAATAGGAGTGGCAGACAGAGAAGTAGAAAATTGTACCCACTCCCCACCTATCTGATGTCCAGAAAACTATATATCAACTTCCTACGCATGAAACATTTTCGCACTGACCACTGATATAAGGCTGGTCTACAGAAGTTCCCAGGGGGACACATAAAGCAGAAATGACAATTGCACAGATAACATATGAAGTGCCTAGTGTTGGAGTGTGTGGGTAAGGCCCATTAGGCCCATGTACTCTAAGTATATATGTGTAGCCCTTATTAGGGTTTTGCCTTAATGGAATTAGTTCAGCACTCAGCATGGTATCAGAGCTAGGGTTTCTCCCTCTCTCTCTCCTCTCTCTCTCCTCCCTCCCTCTCCTGTAGCCG